>DWNE01002061.1:0-19890 GCA_018249875.1 Cecropterus toxeus | reverse complement strand
TATGAAGTTGCTTACATATGTCCAT
Source organism: Cecropterus toxeus (assembly GCA_018249875.1). Taxonomy (NCBI): domain Eukaryota; kingdom Metazoa; phylum Arthropoda; class Insecta; order Lepidoptera; family Hesperiidae; genus Cecropterus; species Cecropterus toxeus. The sequence goes on along the minus strand of DWNE01002061.1, from coordinate 19,865 downwards.
GGGCGGCAGTAACCACTTACCATCAGGTGGGCTGATTGCTCGTTTGCTATTTTATATTTATAAAAAAGGTATTTATAATATGTCTTACTTATATAAGTAAGCCTCATATATATAAGGCACTCATCTTATTTCTCGAGAGTAGCAACGCATCTGTGATCGACTTCAGATAGGATCCCTGTATTATATAAAGTTGCTTACCGTCTAAGAGCGGCAGGAACGACTTACCATGAAGTGAACTACTTACATACTCATTTGCTACTTTAATCAGATAAAAAAGAACTTGTCCAATTGACACCTACCTGATTTGAAAAAGTTTACCAGAAACCGATTTCTATTCTTTGTGTCGAAAATCGTAGAAACTTTTTAACCAAAACAGTTTCAAAGGCAGCGATATAATTGGGTGGACCATGGCCTGCCCTGTGACACGGTAAGTTTATAAACGAGGCCCTACAAAGACTGCTTACGTGCTCACATTGTGATTTCCTGAATGGTGATCAAGCGACAAAGACGCTCAAAAATATACTCTAATACACCAACTCTATTCACCAACAACTATATTACCAATTGCATCTATTTCAATAAACATAGGGTTGATTTTTGGACAAACTTCCGTTTAGCAAGAACACTTTATGTTGGTCAAAAGTGGTACTCCATAATAATGTTATTATTCGTTTCTGTAACGTGTGGGATGATCACAGCCTATTCTTTGCGTTAAGAAGCAGCGTAAAATTGTTCTATAGTCATGTAAACTGGCGTGAGTGAACCTATATTGGATGTGGGTTCTGTATTATGGAATTTGCGGTCGCATAAAGTGTAAAACATAAAAAAACGTTTCTCACTAGTTTTCATGGTCTACATACTTTCTTTACTCTTTACTTTGGAGCTTCAAAATTGATGGAAAGTTAGGAATACTTGATTAATGTGATTTTGAAGACGTATGGAGCTTTAAATCTATATGGTAAAATATGTGCTGTTATAAAACATGTATCTATGTATCTATTTCTATATTTTTCATTGTCGATTTCACTATTTATATTTTTTCCTTGACATTTCGTTAATTTTACGTTAACATGTATGTTCTTACATCGCATATTTATTTTCATATAGGTATTTGTTACATTTGTGTTCATTCGCAAGTAAACGATTTTCTTATGTTAGAAGCGTAACATGTATACGTTGGGCGGGTTCCCGCCGGACCGCATTCCGAGGCGATGCAGGCAGACGGGACGTCGCCGCGGTCACATGCCACACATACACCGGCTTTGTACCTAATACTTGGTAATGAAGTTATACAACTAAATTAGACGGGACATAGAATCAACGATATAAGACGGAAGTTGAAGAAATGTATACATTTAAGGGAGTTACTAAATATTTAGCAGTCTTATATGTAAATAGCTGCACATATAGACGAATATGTAAAAAATCCTAATGAGAATAAAAAGAAACAGAGAAAGAATGAGAGTATCAATAAATATTTTAAAAATATAGGATTCAAATTGTATTATATTGTGTTATATATAATTTATCTTCTTTAATATAAGATATTTCTCATATTTTTATTTACATAAGACAGATACTGTCGTGTATGAATAAGTACCGCGTGATACGCTATCGAACTGTATCGTAACTTACAAATCAAATTAATGTTGTCGAATTACAACTTTTAAAAACAGGTACTTTTGAAAGTAATAATGATAATTCATTACATATTGCAAACAAGGCTTAATCAATATTACTGTAGTATAATCTCACGCCTGCTTCTCTGCATGCATATATCAAAATTATAAGACAGGCACACGACCAGGACATAAATATGCATTTACACGCATAATTTGAAGTCGACGTGTCGACATTAAACATGGAATATGCATCGTTGAATTCAAGCTTCACCGCGAATTTATACTTGGAAATTATGTGATTGGAAATAATGGTACTGAAGAAATATATTCAATAAATTTCACAGAATTGAAACATGGATTAGATGTATTCAGAAAAAAAGAAGATGATTTGTATGTTGGTGAATAGTATTACAATTTTTTGAAAATGGTAAGTTGATAAAAACTCAAATCATTAAGACAAAATAATAAAATGAAAAAAAAATAAGCAAATTCCATGATTAGATCAGGTGGCGTCCATTATACTATTGTCATATTTTATTGGGTGTAAGGGCCTGATGACAAAACTACTATTTGAAACCATAAAACAGTCTAACGCACGTACCCTAAATAAACCTGTTATTATTAATAGTAACAGTAAATACGGAAGAACACCTTAAAACTTGCCTTTTACCAAAATAGCTATTGTTCTATAAAATTTAAAGCTTGTTAACAACTATAGTAGCATCACGATGCGTGACGAATGTAAAGTTGCATACAATGATCTAAAACCAAAAAGAACAATACGCATACAATGAAGAGTTTAGGCCTAAAAAGAACTCCCGCAAGGACGCCCGCATCATAATGCTTTTTACCACAAAACTAAACACTGTAACTAAGCAGAAGCTACCCTTTTGTAAGCCATAGTGTGTAACAATAGTCAGTGAATTTATTTTCCCTTAATACAATGTAAAGTATCAACCATATCCCGAAAAATCAGAAAACAATCGGTCGAAAGCCCCCCACTGATCACAATTTGAAATGACAAGTAAAGGTGTGGCAGACTTAAAAATTGTCCTTACAGTACTTGGCAAAATTGTAAGTATTCAACTTAAGCCCTTATCTCATATACAAAAGGTGTGTTCATTTATTTCGAGGCTCGCAAAATAATTTTGTTTTCGACCCAATTTAACTTGCATATTTGAAAACAGCCTCATGTATCTGATGATGTTAACTTCCTACCCTTTAAGATCAATATCGCATAGCCGCATGCATGAAATAACTTGGTGCAGTAAAGTTTTATGTATTTATTTTTATTTTTTCATCCGTGAAGGATCATTACCGTGCATTGTTGGATAATTTCACGCATTTGGTGACACTACGGGCGTTTTGGGAGAGAATTTAGCGGGAATTCAGCTTGTAAATGTTCTGAGCGAATAAGGGCATACCATTGTTGTTTGCAGTTTTAGTGTTTTAATTCTTTGTTACAACATAATATACATTATGGGTTATGCGGTTGAACTGCAGTAGTAAGTTTTGTTTGTAGTTATTTTAGTACATAAAACACACATATATACACCATAAAGAAGGCGTGATGAGTGATCAAAAAGGGAAAAAGGGATCTAAAGATATTTTTGAATTTTTTGGATCATCCTGAAACATATGCATAGTCTTAAGGTGTGAAATGTTTAAACAAACTATTTGCTACAAATCACCATAATCCTCGAGAACCATGGGGTCGGCAGTTCCTCGCCCTCAATATTAGATCTACAACGATTGTTTACACCACAGATCAATCTTGTAGAAATGGCACGATAAGACACGTGAAGACCTACGTGTTATACAATGTACTCGCACCTAGGTAATCTTTTAATTTGAAAAACGAGTTTTTGTGCAATTAACACGTGGCTGCAGTAAATCTTAATAATGCACGTGGCTGTAGTAAATATAATAAATATATATTTCATGATACGAATCATCACACAAAAACGAGAACGATAATATAAAATACTGTGTAATGTTAAGGTTAAATCTATACATTTCTGTGTTTGTTCCTTTATCGTGACGCATTTTCGTTTCATCGTGATCACATACACACACTTCAAAAATCGTATAACAATTAATTACTGTTAAGTCGTACTAACCATTCTCTTACCGTGATTTACGTAATGTGTATAGGTAGGTACTTTTTAACCGACTTCGAAAAGAATGTGGACTATGTTCGACTGCATGTATTTTTTTATGTTTAGTAAGTAATTTGTGTGTTACATAAAGTGCGACTCTATGTGTGATCTTTTCGACTGGCCAAATGCGTTTCCTGACCCAATATACACAAACATTTTCTTTTTTTATAGTTTATTAACAAACTATATTGAACCCCGCATTACAAAACATATATATACGTAAGCCATTTCCGCTAGATACTTAATACGTGTTAAATAGATTCGTGCGCGCAGATCACGGCGTGTACGCTGACCAATGGACTGTCAATTTGTTAGTGCGCCTGTAGGTCTATGCAATATAAGGATATTTCATTTTAGCTACATGTAATATGTTACGTTCTATAAACAATACAATTTACAATAATTATACTTCAGAGAAAAATAAAAGAAAATTAAATAGTAGAAAACTTATATTTTAGCATTTTAGAAATACACGAGATATATTACAAGAGGTTATTGCGATTGTTTCGAAATTAAAGAAGTCCTACCAAGTTTTACCTAACTTTATTTAGTTAAAATAACTATTTATACAAAAATAAATGAGTTAACATACTTCAATTTAACATTTAATTACTATTTCTCACGTTAAAGCTACTCCACGATAAATATTGACAGGAGCTATAATGCTGTAACAAATCCAGTTGATCAAAAACATATGGCCTCCGAAGAACCAGAGGGTCCGTAAAAAATAAACAACCACCGCCATACATTCAATGGATTAACACTTTAAAGAGGGCCGATGCATTCAAATAAAATAACCTTCATTCCCGTAAGGTAACAAGTAGAAATCTCGAGACGACAATGAGATTTAACAAGCAAGAATAAAATATCGACTTTGAGACGACATTATACCCGACCAACGGAAGAAGACCCATCCGCCTATTTCAAGGGACCTTCATGTATCACAATAAGGAGCGTGTTCCAACTAAATAGGGACTACAAGGGCTTAGAATAAAATGGTACTGTCGTCTTGTGCTATTTACATCTATCCAAAGCGAGGTTTTTCGTATAATGGAGTAAGACCGATTTGAATTGAAAATATGGGACGCCTCTTGGGAAAAACTGTTGTGAGAACAGGTGACAAAGGTATTCTGGGTGACCTCCATTTTTTCTGGCCTGTGTGAGCTACCTTGATAAGCTATATCGTTGTTAGATTTTGTAAAAATAAGTACATATCATGACAGACCTTCCGGTCGTTGGTCTTGCCATCAGGCACAATTCATTTAAAATGTTAATAACTATACCCGTACTAACACAAATGACATTGTTAAAATATTAAGACAAAAATCCCGACTGCTGATAAAATTTACATATTTTTTTAATTAATAGCTTTCATTTGATAGGTATATTGTCATGATGATAAAAAAATCCCTCCCGCTCTTTTTTTAAATGTACTGGCGCCATGTTTTTTTTTTAATTATTTAGCCTTTGTTACCCTGCAAACTGAAAGGATTCTCAGGATATGTACACAATCCGTCAAGTCGTTTGAGTTTTAGCGCGTGCCAAAGAAATGTACATAAATGCATAGGTACATACAAACATTCATAAACTTGGAAAACATTACTCTCCTTCTGGCACAGTCAGGTAAAAACCATATGTTGTAGCATTGACTGTCGTGGTAGCTTTTAGTATACTTACTCCAAAAAAATCTGTATAATGACGTTAATTGTCAGATTGATTTTCATTATTTGCGTCAAAAAATGTATTGTTATATTTAGGGCCTCATTTTCCCAAAGGATACATCTTATGAAACATCATTCCTAAGTGACCATACCAAACCATACAATTTTTTTTTTACGTAATTTCCTCAGCTCATCCAAGGGGGTAAGTTAAAATGATTTCTTAAACTTGATTTCCCACAAGAACATTGCAAATAGTGACCCTGCGTTTATTGTAAACAATGTAAAGCAGTAAATTGGTAATACTTTCAGTTCACCTCTTACTCTGAGTACGCCACTACACACTTGAGTATAAAAAATAGGGCAAAACCTAATCAAACCTTTCTATTGTCACATTATAAATTGTACATTTACAATACTCTTCCAATATCTGCATAAAATATTCTTAACAAAACCGCCCTGACCTTTTTCCCAATAGACATTTACGTTAGAAACTTGGCGAATATTCTTCTTGCTGACACTGTATTTGATTCAGTACTCGCCCATTTCTGTGTAGATACGAAGTATTTATAGTAAAGTCTTATATATATTTTATATAGTTTAATTTTAATGGTAAATTTAAATGCGTTATATTTTAACATAGTTATAGCTTTATTAAAAAACACGCTTTCTACACTCATAGACCCACACTAGGATTTTCTCCTGTGTCGTGGGTGTATGGACACACAAATACGAATACACAAACACTCAGACCCAGAACAGAAATCTAAATTCATAATTCAGGTGCCTGTCTGGCCGGGGATCGAACCCGGGGCCCACGGCGCGTTAAATCGGTATCGTAACCGCTCGGCCACATCGGGTCGTCTAAAGAAAAAAAGAAAACGTCTAAAGAAAAAAAGAAAATGGTTAACTTTTTAAGATCAGTTTCGTTTCATTTATAACCATGAAAGGTATCATATTTTGTGCTTTTAATAGAAACCTTCTTAAGTATCTCCTAGCCTTTCGAAGTCCATTGCTAGAAATAGACCTTTCCAATGGCGGTTTTGACAATAGTCACTGCATGCATGTTGGTAACCACAGTGGGTTTTGATGTTACACTAGAAGCTACTGACCATCTCCTGAAATAATTACCTAGAGATCCTTTAATATTCCGAATAATTTAAATACTATTTCAAGATATTTTGTATCACGGAAAGCGTTTTGACTGGTAAGATCCGGCAAGAAACAATTGTAGCAATTTCTTTTTTACATACTTTAAAATTTATGACATTACTTTTAATATTTGTTGTTTACCTACATAGTATTGAATACTACGACAGTACAGAGAAGGCAGATTTTCAAGTAGATTTTTGATAGAATCAACACGGGGCCTCCGTGGAGTGCTGTCGCTATTTCGATAATGTTTTCCCCTCTTATAAGAGACCGCATTTGAATACCAAGTAAAATTTAGTTTACCAGAGGTCCCGCTTTCAATTCACTCTTGGAAAAGTTATAGATTGTTACTGTAGGAGTAAAGGGTTAGGTCTGATTCGATTCTTTGTGTACCAACTTTTATTTATTGACCTTGCGTTAGTTGCTTATGGGCTACGGGGTTTGTTTTTGATTAAGGTTTATTTTGCGTTTATTTCTTTATTGTTAAACGTTTACATATAAATAAAAAGATAAATAAAAGTCTATCTTTAACAACGCCGATTACAAACAAATGCGTTTGAAGATTGTTTGTCAACATTATATCCAGGTACTTAGATATGCATAGAAAAGGTACCAAGTACAAATGTTTTCGCCCATTTATAAAATATCCTAGTGCTATTCAAAATTTCAGTTTTTAAAATGTAAATCCGTAAATGGCGTCAAGTAAAGCTGATATGATACATTTGACTTTATGTAATTGCTGTGGATTTTGTTCTATAAATAAATAAATAACATAACATAAAACTATTATACAATCGCTTAAAATTATTAGTCCTACGAACTGAATTCAGTTAGAACAGTACATTTAGTTTCATGTTGCATTCCTAAAAAACCTATTCTAGTCGTAACGCGTTTAGTTTTTTTCTACAATTACCAAATCGTAGAGCTTTCCCATTACAGTAAATCACTCGTAATTGTAACAAACAGGTTTCAAACAATGCTTAAATGCTACCTCGACCTTACTAGATGACAAAAGGCACTTGACTCAAAAATCTTTATGTACCGCACGCGGAGAAAACTAACCAAATTAAAAGAACCACTGCCTAAAATTAACTGTTTTGTACGCAGGCCTAGATTAAATGGTTCATAGAAAGTACTGTTCAATAAAAGTGATATATAAGACAGAAATTGTTATCACGTAGGCCGAGACGTCGTTACGAACAATAAAAGTAATTTTTACGACCGGCAACCCCTCAGTTAATAAATTAAAAAGTTAGATAGGGTTTAAACAATGGTACTTCACCCTTTCACGTGGATCTTAGTTTTGACACCCCTAGGAGTCTAAGGGCTACCGGCGGATAGAGGATAAACGCTTTTTGAAATGGTTAGCGGTTGAGACAAAAGTAATTGGTTATATTTTTCAAACATCTTTATTTTTTAGTTTAAAAAAGACACGCTTTCTACACTCATAGCCCTACACTAGGATTTTCTGCTATGTCGTGGGTGCCATGGACACATAAAGACGAATACACAAACACCCAGACCCAGAACAGAAATCTAAATTCATCATTCATATTTCTGTCTGGCCGGGAATCGAACCCGGGCCTCACTGTGCGTCAGACCGGTATGGTGACCACTCAGCCACGCGGATCGTCGTATTTTAAGTATGTTTTACAGAAGTACTAAAACAGTATGAAGTTAACCTGCATACTGCTAGTTATGGACAACTTATTCAACCCAGATAAGATTTTCTTTGGGGTTAGCCACAGAGGCGTTCCAACTTAGTTAAAGCTAGTAATATAGAGTTTAATTTTCCCACTTATTGTTGGATGTAGATTATTTTCAAATATTAGAAACTAAAACTAAATTATGTTTAATATAGTTTTAGTTTCTATTATACCTACTTGAATTTTATGTTTAATTTATGTAATAGTTTTATTTTGTTGTACCTTATTTGTTGAATTTTAATAGATCGATAAGTTAGTTCATATTGTTTTCTTGTTATTTTTTATTAGAATACTAATATTTCGGACGTTTTTTTTTAATAATCACAAAATGTACAAAATAAAAAAAAACGTAAATACCGCTTCCATAAATAACGAACAAAGTATCTCGTTAGTTTCCAACCCTACCAGGGTGGATTGGGTGCGTACAAACAATTTTCGAGTACCCGAATTAATTTTTGAGAACAAAATCCATTAGCGAATGAAGCTTTTTTTACTCATTGTTTAGGGTTGTCCCATAATTTACGCGAAACTCGATTCAAGTCGTTTTTAAGCGATGGGGCGGTCGCATCGCATGCAGTCATTGATTTGTCATAACCGTTCATATTTTAACCCTATTCGAGTCGTACTAAGGTTGGAGATTCTCCATACGGTTTGTGCAGGGGTACTAAACTGTTGGTTCAAAGCATTTCTTGTCAACTATGATTTATACGGTGCAATTGTTTATAGTAATGCGTGTAAGAGAATATTTCTATTTGTATCCGTTTTATGGTTTTTGTGCGTTCACATTTAATTTGGCATTGTATTGGTGGCATTTATGGCTTGGTTTTTGTGGGAGCGTATTTGTACTGGCTTGTTTGTATTTAGAATTTTGTTTTGAAATAATTGAATAGTATGTCTGCGGTCGGTTTCATGATGGTTTGGTCTACAACTATTTTGTTTTATTACTCGTGCGATAAATGTAAATAAAACCTGTAATAATTAGTATAAATTGATCTTTAATACTTATTTTACCTACTTATTATTAGTAAAGCTTTTTGCAGCGACTTTGCCCGCTTGGATCATCTAGCAACATAAATGTATCTATGTGTTAATCCAGACCATAAAGCTTGTCTGTCTATCAAATTTTTTTGTGCTAAGTTTCATCAAACTCCAATCAGATTTTGCTTGAAAGAGAAACACACAAACCTACATACATCTTAAGAAATGTTCGTATTTACATGCATATTATATTAGCATAATATGGGAATGGAGGATATGGGTATGGTGAAGCATTCTCCAAACCTTTTCAGTGAATGAATTGATCTTGAGCCAGTGGGGTAAAAGTAATCTAAATTCGCCCAGTCTGAAATTCAAAGAACCTCATTTAAGTATTCCGATATTAATATGGGTCAAATTTAAAACAAACAATCAAGGCAAGTCCGTTATTAGGTAGCTATGAAATTGTACAATGTTTTTATTTAAGTTACTTAATAGAAATAGCAATAATACGAATTCATCCATTAAACTCCTTCGCATTTTCTGTTAATCCATGATATTTAAATAAATAAAAATATGATAACAAAAATGCTTACAAAATGCTACAAGAAACTAAATTAAAATCAAATACTAATTCATTGAATAGCCGTCATATTTACAAGTTATTCAAAAGTACAGGCGCGTACCGGCGAATCGCAAACACCATTGTTTCCGTACATCAGCTGTGTACATTCGGGCAGAATAACGTAATACCATTCTGTATTCATGTAGGATAATCCACACAATAACCCGTGTGTGCGCCGATCAAAATAACTATAAAAATACAATAAGCGGCTTATACGTGTACCCTAATGTGCGCGACTGTCCCGAGTGAAAGAGATGGCGCTTTACGTGAGACAGGGATGGAATGTAACGTTTGAATAATTTGTTTTGGCTTTTCATGTTTGTAGGTGGACCTATGAGTATAGTTGATTGAAATTGCAGTTTAGCTTTTATTTTTACGCTCGTGGCTCCGCGTGCGTTTTTACCGCCTCTTTACTTGTCTTGCATATTTATAACTATGCCACCCGGTTTTGTCCACTTTAGAAACAATAAACTTTAAATTTTGATGAGTTTTGGTAGAGCGTATGGGTTTCATGAATTATAGGAACAGATAGAAAAACTCATTTCAAGATATGGATTTAAATATATTTTATCCTTTAAATTGAGCAGTTTACGCACAGACAAAGTTCTAATATATATATTCCCTGTATTTTCCCAGTTCTCCAAAATGTTCTTAACGTATGCGATGTACAGAATCGCGGGATTTATATTTTTATTATATGTATAGCTTATAGGCCGGCATAACTATAATTGCATAAAATTATTGTATCGTCAACAATCATCAGTATTTTTGGGATAATTTGGGAGAATATTTTATCTTACTATAGTCTACAACCAGTCTATATAATATAGTTAGTGATGGCCATATTAGGTACAGAAGTGTCACTTCAAGTCGTAGAAGGTACACAAGTGTCGACCACAGATGCGTAACTACTCTAACGGATATATTGGGATTCTAATTAAAGATAAGTCAACCTAAAAACATTATTTGTATCAGAATTTAGGAGTACGAACACTATTATGCCTTACACAAACTTTCTAAGAAAATTAAAGAAGAAGACGGCAGTGCAACTTCAACCGACCATCACATTTTCTACTATTCATAATTTAAAAATAAACTTTCCTCGCTTTGAGCCGACAAAACACCTTTTCTCTCCAACTGTACCAAAAGGCACTATATAATAAAATAAATAATAGGCCATTCGTTGTTTGAATTTTGTATTTCGAATTGGGAATTTCAAAATGGCTGGCCATTGTTACCAATTAGGTGAAGTGTAGCGTTGTAGCTTTAATCCCATTGGCGTAGTTAATATCGTGTTTTTGTACTACATTGAGCGTCTAAATGCTTAGAAATCATCTTTTATTGCAACGCTATGGAAGATTTAGGTCATTTTTTGTTATATTGAAGATGATGTTTGCTTTTATAGCAGCTTTCATCGCGTAGCGGGAATGTTATGATCAAAGACTCATACGTGTAAAGATAAATTTATAATCTGTCAATTATTATAAAATAATAGCTATATCTTCTATTGTTGCGATAGCCTAGTAGTTTCTAACTTCGCCTTTTCGATCAGGGGTCTGAGGTTTGAATCCCAGATACAGCGAAAGAGTACATTCTTAGGAACTCTTCATATCTGAGACTACCGTCCCGACTTGGCCACCGTGTAGGTGTATATAAGATTCATCAATCTATAAGCATGCGACGAAAGAAGGATTATACAATAATAGATACCGATGAAATACGTATACGTACATGATAATGGAAATAAAAAATTGAAACTCAATTATCAAAATATCTACACATCCTTCAATTCCTAAAACCAATATTTCCCAACTAAAATTGACAGATTTCAACCTAAACTATGGTTAATAAGTCTATTGGTAAAACCGCGAAAATTTGTATTTTTAGAAAATCGTAAATTTACCAGTTACGTTGGTAAATCTCAGCATTTTCCGTAGTTGGAGCTTTCACAGTTACATTTATACTTGAAAAATAATCTCAAAAATAAAGAGGAAAGATGCAGCACGGCACATGTTGGCGATAAAACTCGTAACTTACACGTATGCTTATGAAATTAAAAGTATCATACGCAATACAAGATTTTATCACTGACAACACTGAGGCCAACAAAGCTATCGCCACAAAAAACATAAAACGACATCCGGATCCGTCTTCCGATGACGTCAGGGCTTAGGGCAGTCGCACAGCTGCCCCTTATCTCGATCTAAAGCCCGGCGTACACTTAGCGAAAATACTTATTTATCTTAAATACGATCGAGATTCGCTAATCTGTTCTTTGTGTTTCTGTATGTTTGTTTCGTATCATATCGGGGGACGTTTTTTGTGCAATTAGTTCGGAGATTTGGGTGTGAATTCAGTTTGGGAGATACCTAATGTCTGATTAAGGGCTTTATTCGATTGGATTTTTGTGGTATTGTGAGGGGCTTTTGTGTCAGGTTTGGTGACTCGCAATAAGCTAGATTTGTTTAGGTTTATATTTACAAATTTACTGGTTGAATTATCAAACTTCACACAAGAAACCAGTAGAGCAGAGATAGCCTAATGGTTGAAAGTCGGCCTCACAATCGAGGGTCCGAGGTTCAAATCCCAGGCACGCACCACTCAAAGGTTTGTGAAGTCTACCAATTCGCACTTCGACGACGTATTATTCTTATTTGTCATTATAATTATGATGGAAAATTATTATTATGTTGCCCGTCTTTCTTATAATTAGATATTAGTACACTATTCTTACACTATTCCTTGTAATTAGGTATTAGTAAACTATGTATTATTCTTCAATATTATAAAATAGTTATGTAAGCCACCTGGGGGTAAATAAATATAAATCCTGAACATAATTTCAAATGCTTTGGATGTCTGTATAATAAAGAGTACCTGCTCTCTCTCTCTCTCTCTCTTCAAGTTATGGGCTTCTTCTTAAGTTGATGACATTTCGGAAAAAAATACCAATCATAACCACAAATGTTTCTCATTGACAATTTAAATCATGAAAATCCATGTCCAATATCCTACCGAAGAAAACAATAAAGATATTATCAACCTCACTTAAAATGAGAAAACAAATCAATAATCAATATTGGTATTCCTCACGATCTTTGGTCTCGGACTTTTATCATTCTCCCTTGCTGCGGCTGACAGCTCCCCTAATTGATTGTTTTTTATCCATTTTCCGAAGAGAGGGAAATTTTAAAACGGATCCCTCGAGTCGGCCAAGTTATGATTGGATAACTATTCCAACTTATTTAGATTCGCTTACGAAAATTGCGCTTGAAATTCGGATTTTGCAAGGAAATATTAGATGCCCGATGAGCCGAGATTTTCATTTTGCACGATATAATTATGGAGACCTATAGAGTAAGATTTAATTAAATTTATTTATAACTATAAAATCATCATGAGATTAATTTTATGCCTAAAAATATCTGTGATGATTAGATCGATGTCTTTGACAAGTACGTGATAAACGGCAAATTTTTTCACCTTTCGACGTTAGAATCGCATAGACTCGCATTAATAATGGTTTAAATTATGTAAATTAAATATTTAACGCTTTAGTTAAAATTCAATTATACAATAATATGCATTATATTTATTCACAATGAATAGAATTGTCAGAAATTCTGGAAGAACTATTGGCATAATAAGCATTAGTTCCGCTGGACAATTTCTAAACCACTGGCTTTTTCTTTCAGACGGCACCCACGAGGAACATTACTGTGGTTCCGAAACAGCAAGACACTTCGCTACAAAATATTTAAAAACAACCAGTATAGCTATGACCAAAAGCGATAAAGTGCTGTAGCAAAATTTTCAAAGAAATCACCAAGTTTGTGGCATGTTTCCCTGCACCGTAAACAATTAATAGAATACAGTTAATGCTTTCAAAGTGTTCACTAGCTCATTGTCTCAGCATAATGTTGAAAATAATATCTTTATGGTCGTTCGTAAGGCTAGGCGTGACCGTAAGAGATGGGCGCACAATGGCGAAATCACCGAAGGTTCTTAAAACAACTGTTATGGTGCCACGAACGTCATAGCCATAATGCACGGAATAGAAACTATGGAATGTGTCTTTTCTTTTATAATGCGCGTCCATTGTTGTTAAGACGTCATAAAAATTAACTTTAGTACCCTCGGCGAAAGCTTTGATAGTAAAAGATACAGCTTTTAAACCAACTGTACCGTAAAGTCGTAAGAACGTCTTCTCATTTTCAAAGCCAAACTTCTTCGCGTTCAAGATAAGATTCAATGTCCATTGTTTCTGTGTAACCAGTTCCATCGAATCCGTTACAGGCAATGTCTTTGTCTAAACAATTACAGTGTGTATTGTAACAGAGACTCATTTGTGTTTCTTGTTCTATTGATACAAGTTTTTGTTGCTTGGGTGTCCGAGCCACATCATAAATCAGACGTTACAGGCTCACAGACAATACATTACATTTCTTCATCACGCTTTATGGTATTTTGAGCTTTAAAGATGGTGATTTTAGGGCGGATGTGGTAGCAAATATGGAAATTGTAAGGTTGGTAGCGCACTCCGCTTGCGCGCGCGCTGCCAAATGATACTCTTTACTATTGACGTGTCTAGTGACGCGAAGCTGATGTTTTTATAAACGATAAATTTTCAATTGTCAGTGGCTATTGTGAATTGGCGCGTTCGTATATTACCACTAAATACGGGCACTTTAAACTTTGCATGCCAGTTTGGTAAACAAAACTTTATTTGTATTAGATTTTGGTTTGGTTTATATTTAAAAACGGCAAACATATCTTAGTTGACGATGGTCACGCAATGCTGTTTGGTAATTTCGTCCATTATTGCTTTAAAGGTGTTCAATATGAAGATGTAGCTATTGCCTTTTTAAGGTCCCGGTCAGAGAAATAAATTGTCCATTCACATGTGAAACGGGACGACGTTAATGTTCGAACAGTGGTTAATCAGCCATTGGCGCGTGTAATTTTGCCTATTCTTATTTCCTCTTGAACCTCGTATTACTATTACGTAAACAGACATTAAAGTAATGGAACTTGACGAAAGGTCAAATCTTACTACTTATTATTCGTATAATTACCTAAATTATCCACCTACGTAAAAAACTAAATAAGAATTAAGAATTTGAAATGATAAATTTGTAACGAGATGTTTTAATTTTTCGCTAGAGTTGCTTTCCTATAAACTTTAAGTGACGCATTTTTTTGATTTTTACTTTTGCTTCTGTAGTTTTGTAAATAACAGATGAAGAATTCCTCCATATTTAAAGGTATTCATAGTTCATCGTCACCATAAGTTAGCAATATATGTACATAGATCGTCATCCCAATGATCAATTTATAGAATTTTGAAGATGTCAACTTAGCGTCCATTCATACGTTTCACAGCCGATGGACAGCAAGCAGGGGTAACGTTGTGGTACTACAAAAACTTGTCATTGCTATACTATGCCGTATACTATTGCCGTTTGTGCCTATAATTGAGGTGACACTTAGTAAATTATTTAGTCAAGACTGTTTATTACTGGAGTTGATAGTGTAAACTTTATTTAGTCAAGACTGTTTATCATTGATGATAGTGTACACTTTGTTGGTGCAATAATAAATTAAATTAAATTAAAATTAAAAATATTAGCTCGTTAAGTAGCTGGCCTCGTATGCGCAGTGTTGCTTATACTGGCTTATGGTCAGAATCATCACATGACATCACACATTTTGCTAGGCACGCTGTTAATTTGAACGACGAAACATGCTCGGTTAGGTTAGATACGAACTGCAAATATCCTGCAATATTAATATACTGCACGCCTCTAAAACACTAGGTGTTACGGCTATTAAATCAGAGGTACGAGCGAAGTTCCTCCTTTTATAGAAAGGCTCAAAGAAATCATTCAAAGAGCTAATTCTTTAACAACTCCACAGAAACTGATTTGTTTGAATGGTGAGCTTAAACCATTTTTGTAGTTACAAAAGCTCGGCATATGACATAATTGAAAAGTTACTGAAGCTTTTATCAACTTCTCACTGAGTCTGTCACCTATAAAGGTTCCATTGTCTTTATTTTATCAACTTTCCTCTCGATTTTATCGGTAAATTACGTAGTCCTTACGAATCTTTTTGTTTCAGGATTGAGTAATAGGTGCTTATTTCACAGAACTTTTTTCAAAACACCTTTTGTAACTTCAATTTTTTCTGTCAAAAGTTTTTGTTTTTATAAAATCTGTTGCCGGTACTGCAAACGTTATGCAATTTGGTTGCGGTAAGTGTTGTGTGTTTCTTCCTTTTATCCAATTTGTTTGAAAAAACTTGCTATTTTTTAATACGCCGAAGTTGTTTGAGGCCTTTGTAATGAAAAGTTCGTCTGTTTTGTTTTTCCGTGACATAACGCGAAGAATGGTAGACTTGTCTACAGAATAGGTTACGTTGCCTTTTCATAACGTTATTTTCATGCACATTTATACTTCGAAGTTTAGAGTTCATCAACTTAGCGAATAATAAACTCCATTTATGTGATTTTGAAATATTGATACAGAGAGAGAAATCAAATGAGTAGTTACTTATGGCTTATACGTTTAGTGTAGAGGGACTTACATTTTTTTGTAATTCTCGAGAATTAATTCGATGGTTCTACAATAATACGTTACTATCTATGAAAACAATGTTGGAAAATATAATTTTTAAACATGAAAACTTTAACAAGCCTTTTAACGCGTCATACGGATGAGTTCTAAGAAATAAATAAGTGCTTCCCTAATCGAATCCTTTAAAAATATGAAAAAGTAATCACCACGATAACGAGATTACTACTACATTTTTAGTTACAGTTTCTAATAAAATTACGGAGCTTCTCTTACTGACACGTAATAAAACAAACCGCTTTTTATCACATAATCGCAGCTTCCCTGTTTATTTGCCACTTATAATTTCCTCGCCGACGCGTTGAATTCTAATCGCCTCTGTGAAGATCAATTGCCTTTCCAAGCCTCATTGTTCGTAACCGACGACGCAGTGTCACTTGCCACAAAACTCTTAAAGAACCCTCACGCCTACCTTAGCCTTGATTCCCAAACCAAAATACCTCTTAGCTTCTTCAGTTTAAATAACAGATTCCCTTGAAATCTTTGTTAGATCGTTTAATTAGAAGTTGGCAGTCTGTCTGCGATCTTACCAATTAGTTCATGGTGTTTGTACGGTTTTAATGAGATTTGTCTCATCGCTGCTGAAGGTTTTGTCAAGATTGAGTAACGCTGTCTTTATTTTGTGCTCTTTATTTTCAAAGATTAAAGGATGGGTATGTTTTCGGCGTTTTAATGAAGACTAGACGAGTGTTTTATAATTTTTGGTATTTAAGTACACGGGGAGGAATAAACAAGATTTTTGTTTGGTAATGTCAGTATTTATAACGCGTATAAAAAACTGAATCAGTTACAAGGTATATAAATTCAGTGGTCTCCCGTGAATGCGAAGAAACATTGAAACGAACTGAAATATTTAGTTATTAAAAAGTTTCACGTGAGTTTTTCCTACTACGCAACGCGCTTATTATAAATTTGTAATGAATACGTTGGTCTAATATCATCATATAACAATAGTAAAAAGGTCTCAATGCACAAAAAACAATCATACGCAATCGGCAAAAACGTCACACGTTAAAAAAGCTTCTTCAAAATTAGAATATTTTGTCATTTAGTGTTAATAATTGGTAACTTTTACATATTATATAATACTACTATGTATTAATTATCAACATAATAAACATCAAGCGCTTATTAAAATTACCAGTTTAATTACTAAATAAACAGTTTAATTAGTCACATCGGTAAACAAAGCCGAGAGTAAAACGGCACCGCACAGTTCCTTTATGCGTTAAACTGAGCAAAATAAAATACATTTGCACAACCAACATAATTTTAATTACACCAAATAATTGGACCGTTTACAATCGGGGATTTTTAAACGTAAACGATTGTTGCAAACGGAAAGTATTGCATGACCAATACAAAGTAACGTTTTGTAAAACGAAAAGCTCGCTTCGTCGATCAAAACGATCCATTGCTAATTAATTGCTGAACAAATTAGCACTAACCAAAAGTCGGGGTTCAACTGAGTAAAAAATTAAACGAATGAAAAGCTTAATTAACGCGGCCTCGGTTTTATATCAATATTTTTTAGTTTAAGACACCCTCTCTAGTGACGTGGAGTGATAAATGCTGTGTGCACAGGTAGTATGCTCAGTTTATATGTTTTTATATCTAGATTGTGTTTAGTGTAGACTTTTCTGGACGCTTAAATGGATAAGTAGAATACAGCTTTTTTACTATGCTATTTTCGAAATTCATGCAATATCACATTACCTAGATAAGATTAAAATAAAACTTAAAAACCTCGATTCTGGAAGATGGAATATTACTTACTTTTTATAGTAATTTTAATTTCCGATATAAATCTATTACTTGGAAATGTCTTTACATTTAAATTTCGATAGGCTTTGTTCCAGTAAAACATATTATTTAAGTTATCTGTGAATATATTGTAGACACGAAATATGTTTGTATATCATAATTTTATTAAGGTTTACCTCGGCCCGTGATTTCAAAATTGCTATAATTTTCTAAGCCCATAGTTATCTTTAAAGGAATGATATCATAGCTCTTGACACTGCTGACCTAGTTCTGGTATAATTAAAAAAAGAAATTAGGTTAGAACTATCTAGACGAATTATCTAGACTTGCTTCGTGAAGTATATAAAAATAAAAACGAAATGCCGTCTCCAAGCCGCGAGCTCAACATCGCAACTACTCGACATCATAATTGCACAAGGCGTAAGAGCAAGCGTCGGCGGAAACGCTAACTAATTGCCATTGAAAAAAGGCGAAAGCCCGGCTGAAAACATTTCCCGGCCACCTTTGAAGTTTTTTCTAAAACCCCCGGCCTTTTGCATGTGGGTTGATAAGCCACACTACATAGAAAGCCGTTAATAAGGCACTTTTAAAGCAGGTGTGACGTGCTTCTACCGTAAAAAGATAAGTGAAGCTTTATAGATCTTATGAAAGTAAAGGTTTTCTTTTGGGGCGTTTGGAAGGATTAGTGGGGTTGTGTGAAGTCCTATGGGGTGTGCTTGAATTGCAGGCCCCTGACGCATGGTGTTGCTATGGTGCGAGGAATCGTGTAATTCGAAATTTTGGAAAATTGCGCTTTTGACGTTACTTTCGAAAGTTCTAAACTTTAAAAAAAGGCTATTATCGTTATTATATTTAAAGTTATATTGAAATATCTGTAGAAACCTTTATAAATACTATAATTTATCTACAAAAATCATGCGTCTAAAAAGAAAAAAAATGCAACGTGGTTTGTATCATAATACCGAAGCAAGCCTAATTGTATACTACTTTGAGGAAAGTGTGTTAGACATGTTTAGTCTATGCAACTATTTGATCGTAAATTCAGTACCTACTATAGTAATCACTCTTTGGCTCTAATTTAAGGTGTCTTTAAAGGAAAAAATAACTTAAACAAGAAATGTTATAAATAAACCTAGAACACAGCTACTATAAAAATGAATAAAGAATTCTGACACCTTTAGCATACCAGTTTCATTCCAGGCTCCTTGAAGCCCCAAACGGAAGTTCTACATATGTGGTCCAAACTCATTTACAAATGTATAACAACAATGGTCGTAGCACCTCGCCTGTAAAACGCACACGCCCACAACACTAATTGTATGTACCTGTTCCGGCTACCTATGCATATTATTTATGTATTACGAGACGGATACGACCCGATTTGTCGCTAAGTTTAGAGGATGTTATTTCGTTACAAATGATTTGATTACAAAAGTAGTATCCTAATTTACTTAATCTACATTAAAAGTATCTCGTCAACCATTATTGTCCCACGGGTCTTCTCTCAGAGTGAGAGAGTTTTAGGCCGTAGTCCACCGCGCTGGCCAAGTGCGAATTGGTAGACTTCACACA
>DWNE01002060.1:0-19895 GCA_018249875.1 Cecropterus toxeus | reverse complement strand
CAAGAAGGACGACATATCACAAAATCAGCTGACCTAAAATTCTTACTTTTAAAACGTTGCTAGCTCCCGTACCATTAGGTCAACAAAAGAGGATTTTCAATGGGCACGCTACCATTGTTTGATAGCGTTTGTTTAATACTATTGTTTGTTGTTTCGTTTTACTATGTAGTTTGTTTTGAATAAGAGCATCCGCGCTGCACCCACGTGGAACTTGATAATTTTTTAAATTGTTTTTAACAACAATATTAAATATTATTATCGCAGAAGTATACCCGTAATAAAATCGTTGATTTGATTATTAATAACATCAATTTCAAATCGGGAAACAAAAATATTATGTTCTAGGTTACTTGCTTATTGGTTATATATTTTTCGAATACAGATGGCTGATAGATAATGCAGGACATGTTAAATGAATAGGGTTGAAGTGTTCAAATGTTATAAAAATTTGGTGTTAATAATTCAATAAAGTGCATCTGCAATTTAATACCGAGCTATCGAAATGTATATTTCGAATTAAACGAGTATAATGCTAATTACATTTTATAGCGTCATTTAGCAAGAAACCTAATATTGAAATAAACTACGTATTTGAAATTAGCCTTGTAGGACATTTAATTCATATAAACATAACATAAACGGTTCTACACTCATAGCCCCACTGTAGGATTGTCTCCTGTTTCGTGGGTGCCATGGACAGACAAAGACGAATACACAAACACCCAGACCCAGAAGAGAAATCTAAACTCATCATTCACATTTCTGTCTCGCCGGGGATTGAACCCGGGACCCACTACGTGTCAGACCGGTATGGTGACCGCTCCGCCACGCGGGTCGTCAAATATAATGTATCTATTTTCATTTTATACACTATCGTAAGCACTACAATGTTTTTGGAAGTTATTAGCCTAATTTTAGTAGTAATACATTTCTTCATCCGGCTAGGTGATCATGCCTGGGGAGCGGCCGTGCTCCGACAGTCCGATTGGCTCCTCAGTAAAGGTACAAGAAAACTTTTCAAAGTCGGCGATGCATTAGGAATGCCTCTGGTGTCGTATATATCCGTAGTCGACGGTAAATACTTTTCATCAGATAAGATGTCTGCAATATCGTTTTTTAAAATGAATACTAAATGGACATTATAAAATTGTCTAGTAATCTTTATTTTTGTTTATTACGAAAAAAATGTATGCACTCTTAGTGCGTTCGTATTTTACCAATATATCCAGCTTTGCTCTTTGTACCTTTTATTTTCCCAGCTTATATTTTCAACTAAAGCAAAACAAAGATAAAGCTAGAACCATGATTTTTGTATTATTTTGTAGTATACACTACTTCAGGTAGGTACATAAGTTCGTTTACCACCTATACGCCTTAACTAGCAAAACAAATGATTATACCTCGTATTATCTTAGACCACAGAACATCCGGCTCACTTAATCCTCGAGAGTAGCACTGCATCTGTGATCGACTTATAGAACCCCTGTTCTATATGAAGTTGCTCACAGGTGTCCATTGGTGGCAGTAACCACTTACCATCATGTGGGCTGCATGCTCGTTTGTTACTTCATCCTTATAAAAAAAATCCTCGATCCGAAATTCTAGACCCGCATGTTAGATACTAAATAAATATCGTGCAATGTAACAATTACTATCTGTAAATTAAGTCCACGTTACTAAACTGTAGCTTCACTTAACACAGCTGTAAAATAATGGAGTGGAAAATCCGTTTCACGATACACCAATGTTCTGTACGTTGTTTGAAACATTACCGTAAAGTTGTTCTATAATAAATAAATACAATTTCCTGAATAACTTTTTCCAGTATTTCATTCACTCTGAATGTTAATGGATATTTTAAAAAAACATTAATTATTCAAAGCGTTTATTTATACAACATGTAGCATAGGCTCTTTAAAAGATAGAATTTAAAAGAGCGGGTGATTTTTCTTAACAGAAACTTCACGCAAATACTTAACCAAGCTCATGAATAACTTTGCATAAAAAAAAAAAGTAACATAAAGCATGCGGAACGCTATTTTACTATTCTTGAAATTCAATGAAACTCACAATATGTTAAATAAAATCGAATTGCACTGCAAATGAAACTTCACTTGATAATACCGTAAAACACTGAAGCGGAAGATCCGTTTCGCGATACGGCAACATACGAATTCGGCTGAATTGCTTCCAAAGCGAATTGAGGTTTAACGTACAATTGCTGTTCTGGTGGCGGATTTTTGTAAAATGTAATTATTATTATACAATATATTATATTATTTAAGTATGTGAAACTTGTTGAAAGAACATTTACTGTATAATGTGTGATAAATAAATATCTACTAGCAAGAAAAATTAAAATGAATTGGTTTTTAAAATAACTTCATTTTAGAATTTTAGAAACAAATGTTATTTAATGAAATTTAAATATGAAAACCCGTAACTCGATCTGAATAATTTCTATGGTTCCACAAACAATAGAAAACTGGTTACCTAAATAACACAAAAAAAGTTAGAAAATACTGTTTCAATCAAACAAAGCTATAGTCAGTTAAATAAAAGTATAATGCACTGAAGCGCATATTGCATCTTTATTTGATAGACCCGTAGACCGTAAAATAGTGGAGCGGAAGATCCGTTCCGCGATACGCTAACATACGGCTGGCTGCTCCCAAAGCGAATTTAAGTTCAGCGTGCAATTGTTGTTCTCCCAGAAGAAATAAGATTTCCGTACGTATAAAATGTAATTACCGTAGACATAAAACTTGTTGCTAGCGGTAGTTGCTGTAATATTTATTTTATACTTAAAGTAAGTAGCAGTAATAGTGTTTGAGTAATATATGCATCCTTTGTAACCAATCCTAGAAATGTCATGTCATACATGTCTATCAATCATAGATGTTTTGCTACTTGCAATGATTAATGTTAGGTTTTTGAGAATGGTGGTACAATATTTATACCTATAAAAAATAGCACCTTGATTTTTCTGATGAAGTTATAATGATGAACTAAATTATTTAGTGGGATCGCTATAGATTTTACTCTTTAGCCACCTTTATTTGTCTTTATAGTATTTTTTATTAAATTGCAAATAAATTGTTAAATTTTGTAATATTTAATCAGGTGGTAGAACCAGTGTAGTACAAGCGGAGAGGTACCACCGCCAAACCTACTTCTAGCGTTAAGCAGTTCTGGCGTTTCGTTGGGAGGGTGTGATTGCCTGCTCACTTATATGAAGCGACCGTGTCAATCCTTGAGGGTAGCAACGCATCGGTAATCGACTTGAGATAGAACCCCTGTTGTATAAGAAGTTTCTTACAGATAAGTTGCTTACAGATGTCCATGGGCGGCAGTAACCACTTACTATCAGATGAACTGCATTCTCGTTTGCTACTTTAATCAGATAAAAAAAAACAAATACATCGAAAGTATTGTTTTAAATCATTTACTGAAAATTGACAGCACCAGATTCTCGGCGACAAAATAAAAATAAATCTTTTAAAAAAGTAAAAGCGGACGTTGGCTAAACATACGATAGAAAAAGGTGCAAATAAGCATATGAAGTTAGAAAATCGTAGTAAATTTAAAAACTGGAGACAAAATTTTCAATGTTATTTTTTGCTTTTAGAAAAGCGAAAATAAACGTTGGTGACTGCTGCGCTTCTTATATGTAAATAACATTTATTGCGAATTTACGGTTCGAACCAGGATTTTTACTAAAGCGTAAAATGTCAAATAGTTTATCCGGCAATAGCGCAATACAATCCAGAAAAGTGCAACGCAAACATAGTAGACTTTTTTAAACATATTTCATTGGTTTTTTACTTGCGGTTGAACGGATTTTCGAAATGAAAATTTTGTGCAATGGTGCTGTTTATTCCATTTGAAAGTTCGTTTAACAAACCATAACAGGAGGTTGATTAATATGTGTAATTTTGAAAACTAGGTAGTTGAAATCAATAAAGTATAATTAAAATATGAAGAGAGTTAATGGGGTATTTACCTATTTAAATAAAATTATTAACAAAGATGATAACACACATATACATACGTTGAATAATGTTATATATAATACATTGATATATAATACATAACTAATATTTTTACTGTTAAAGAGATGTATCACGTATGCTGGTTGGAAGCGAGCTCTACTTTTGGACTGTGTAAGATAGCCAACTTAAAATCTTAGTGTTTCTTTAAAGACGCTTTGGCAGCCACTTAAGATCCTTGCGCAGGTGTAAAAAATATTAAACTAACGGATGCCGCGGATAAATAGAATGAAAATGTTTTATAAACGTTCAAATTTTTAAGTAGCTCCTGTGTAGCATCAAAAATTGTCATCGATTCACTAAAATTAAATCGGAAATAATTAAGTAATCGTAATAAAAATACCGGTTTAAAATATCGGAAAACGTGATAGCGGTAGATATACGATATAATTGACAACAAACATTTCTATACAAACGTGACCTCAAAATAGTTCAATACTCAAAAACGCGCATCTTGAATTCACGGCGCCAACAAGCCTCTAACGCAATTTGTAGTTTGTCCTGCAATAAAATGTCGCCTACTTTTGCACACTGCAACGCTAAATTGTTTATTTCTGCCGGTTTAAATTACAGTAAACTTCTAAGTACTATGTTAGTGTCTTACGTTTCCTGAATTTACAAACTCTGACGCGATTTAAGAGATCTTTTATTACTTTTACTTTTAGTATTTATTTTTACTTAAAATAGGAACTAGTTAATTGGACACGTCTTTATGTAAAATACGATTAATTGGCTGTTAAATATTTTCTAAGATAATCTATTAGGGTTTGCATACAAATACATATATTGTTTTTGTATATTTTTGTATATGTTAACTATTAATCGGATGGCGATCGTTTTTTCTTTTGTGACTTTTTATATTCTTTTACTTCTATTTAGGAAAGAGTGCAAGTTTTCAAATGCCTTTTTACTACTAAAATAAATATTTTTTGTGTTTATCATTTCATTTAAGATTTAAACTTAACCAAAAGTCATATTTTATTAAATTATAGAACATTCACTTCATCCATCTTTTTTCGATTGACCAGATAAACGTACTATAGATAAATATAATATAGTAGTTTTAAACAATAGTTTAATATTGCGTTGGCGTTATATTTTTTATTTTTGAGTAAAATTAAATAAATCAATGTAACGCTTCCGTGCATGGAATCCTTATAAATTTTAATTGGCGTGTCAACGCGAGTACTCTCCAATTAAAATGTATGTTCATAATAATAAGAGTAAGTATTTTAAATATAAAACACTTATTTTTTCCCTTGCTTTAAAATATTTTACTGCAACGACGTAAGAATAAGAAGAGTTTATATAATTTGAAAATAACATGCACTTTACTACAGCAAGCTTCTTGTAGATACTACTTTTGTTATTCTTGGCTTTTACTAACTTTTATAAGATTTCAGCAGCTCTAGTTCTAGTTGTCTGTCTTTTATTCCCAACGCCTTTTATAAAAGCAATTTGAACTATAAAATATAGCATACTAGTTGGGCTTCTTGGTTTTGCCTGCTACTACATAAGAAATAACAGACCAATAAACATAGTGTGATGTTATATACCCTATAGTCTTTACCACTAAATGGACTATTCAACATAAAAGTCATTTTTCAATTCGAACCATTAATTTCTGAGATTAGCGCGATCAACCAAACAAACTCTTCTGCTTTATGATATTAGTATTGATAACGGTTAATTTTTTCTTTCTCTTTTCTTCTTTATAAATTGTAAGTAGCAAACGAGCATGCAGTCCAACTGAAAGCAAGTGGCCACTGCCGCCCATGGACATAATCCACCCTAGATAAGATCAGTCTTATCTGAAGTTAGCCACAGTTGCATTGCGATACCACTACGAGGACTAAGTTGGAACTCCTCGCATAAGAATATCTCCGTTACCATACCTTTCAAACTGGTCTGAACACAGCAATGTATAACATTTGTTATGCGGCTGAAATAGGTGTGGAGGTGGTACTTCTGGAGTCAAACCACAAAGATGCCTACCACCTTCAACTTCTTTCGTTTTGTATTAAGTTCCGCTCATAAAATCTATTATTAAAGAAATTTCAATATTTTTTATTGCCTTAAATACGAGTGCAAAAGATAATTATCAACAATGTTTATAATGTAATCAATATAATAACTGTTATATGTATATTAAACTCTTCTAGTGCTTGGGTATTGATGTATAAGTTGTTATTTTAATCAATATGTATTAAATAAATCTCGTAGAGAACATGACTAGAACATAAAGTCCCCATTCCACTCTTCTGTCTCTCAAAGTAAAACTTCGACTCAACACGGGTTATTTTTATATTTCATTTCAAATTTCTTTGTGCCACTAGTTTTTATTTGTTTCATAGTGTTACAAAGAAGTTATATTCGAAGTTACGTGTGTTACGATGATGTTGTACTAAGTTAAAAGCTTTTGTTTATCTCGCCATATTTGTATGTTTAGGTCAAGTCTTGCATGTTGAATTTGACCCACTTCTCAGTGTAGATTTAACTGAAAATTGGAATACATCTTTAGTTCTAAAGACAATCCTATCTAATCCTATTATAATAAAATCAATATTGTGTTTAAAACAAAATTACTGGCGTAACCAAGCAAAGGGCGGCTTAATTTTTTTGTTCTACAGACAAAATTTAATTTTACATATATTAAATGAATTACTTAATTTGTAAAATACAATACACAAAGAAAAATAAAGGTAAAATCCAAGATGGTCGCTATCACAAAATGGAAAATTACACATCTTTTTACAACTCTCCCAATATAACTATTAATGAGAGAGTATAATGACTAAAATTAGCTTAATATGAGAATAACAGAAGTATGTACAGGTATGTAAAAATAAGGAAATAAATAAATAATTTTGGTCCTCTGGAGTAGCAACGCGTCAATATTTGATTCAGATAGAATCCCTGTTCTGTTATGAAGTTGCTTACAGATGTCTCATATGCTACATTAATTACTTATCACCAGTTGTATTATGCTCCCTTGCTACTTCAATTTGATAAATTATGCACTTATGTAAAATGCATTGTACATGAAGTCTTATATGTATACCCTGGGTTATATTGTCGTTTTATAATAGTTTTAAGTTAGTGTATAAAACGTAATATTATGTCTTTATTACATATCTTTCATAGATCTATGAATGCATAGTATATAGAAAATATATGACTATTGAGTAATTTTCACTACTGCGAATGTTGGTTTAATTACAACTACACAAAAAATAATACTTTGTATTAAAGCAACAAAACTAAAGATTTAATATTCTTCGCAACTTAGATAGAG
Source organism: Cecropterus toxeus (assembly GCA_018249875.1). Classification (NCBI taxonomy): domain Eukaryota; kingdom Metazoa; phylum Arthropoda; class Insecta; order Lepidoptera; family Hesperiidae; genus Cecropterus; species Cecropterus toxeus. The sequence goes on along the minus strand of DWNE01002060.1, from coordinate 12,551 downwards.
TTATTGCCTCTCCAATGTATTAATGCAGTCTTGTTGCTCGTGCAATTTTTATCTTATCCATTTAAGATAAAAATTGCACGAACAACAAGACTTAGGTGTATTGCAAAATAAAGATACACGCCAGGTAAAGAATAATATGTTTATTACTTATTTTTCCCACGAGACAGGGTTCCCTATACTATATACTAAACTTCGACCTGTTTACTGCCTTTGGAGGATTTTATAAACAAAAGATCTTTTATATAAAATATTAAAATGCAAAAAATTGATGGATTTCACTGCTACAAAATTTTATTTTCTTCTTTACAGTGCATTTATATAAAAGCATCATTAAACATATTTAAACATATTTTTCTAATATTAATCATTAATCGCCTCGTATAAAAGTGAGCCGGCAACCACATCCTTCCACCGAAACGCAAGACCTGTTTCACGTTAGAAATAGGTGTGGCTATGATATCTCCCCGGTTGAACTACACTGATTCTACCACCTGGCTGGCAAACTTAAATTAGCTTAACTTATGATGATTGCGTTTTTTATCGAGTTACGCGTTTTTCTCGCCATAAAATCGGGCTCTTTAAAAATATGCAAAATTGGCGATTATACGAATACAAAAACGGTGACCAAGGAGGTATAGCTCCTTGGGTTCTCAGTGTTCAACGATAGGATAGGGATGAAGATAGGGTATTAAGTAATTGAAAATATTACCCTGCATTAATAAGCATAAAAGTATGAACGTTACAAGTTATGCTTCTCTGTCATAATCAATAATGAAAAAAAAATAAAAATTAAGGATTGAAATGCCTCTATATTCCTATTGAAATAAGCAAACAATATTACGAACGAAAATATTACAGATAAATTGTGTTGATTCGGTAAACGCATCTTTGCTCCCAAAGGAAAAATATTCTCTGATTTGGTTCTTAAATCTAAGCAATAAAGTACATAGGCTTCTCCTAATGAATTTAATGTGCCTATATTACAACATTATTGAGACATACATATTCGTCTTATACACTATCTACGGGATGAGACGGAGAGGTGCTACTCAAGATCGACGCTACACTTCTTCAAATGAACGATGTTAACAATTTACGGATATTTGTTTTAGTAGTATCTCGAGATTCCAATTTCCAATAGTGTTAAGAGAGCCATTATGCAATAAAGTCCTTTACATTCGTCGGACTGTCCGAACGTAGAGAAAATGTGGGCAAGTCTGTGTTGCCATGCTCTATATCATCCTGCCATTTTTGTATTTAAAATGGATTTAAGGATTTAGAATATTTACCAAACATTATCATCGTAATCGAATGAATGCAATTTTGGTTTAGTAAGTTGAAATAAATTAAATTAAATATCAGTTGCAAGATTTCACTCTTACATACATACAAACATAAATGAATTACAAGATAAATAAAATTAATGATTTGTAATAAATTATTATTTATGACAAACTAAATAATCACAAAAATATTCTCAAACTTTAATTATAATATAATAATTTAGCGTCCTAAATAATGTTTTATTTCAAAAACAGGAAAAAAGACTTCCTTTGGCAACACTGACTTTGTTGCCCAGCATTTCGCCCCGAGGATGCAATATTCATAACATATATATTTTTTTCTACTTCAAATGAATTGATGAAAGACCTTGTTTTAAGTCTACCTATATTAGAATTGTCCTATATATTACAAAAATTTAACGTCACAACAAATATGTTTATAATTATATTCACGGAACTTTGTTATAAAGATCAGCGACCACTACGTTCGTTACTAAGCAATAAATAATTCAGCCTGAGCAAAGTCACATTTAGTTGTAGAATATCACTAGAACAAAGCATTATTTTCTACCCATAATAAACAAAAGGTTTTCACTATCTGGAGCTTGATACAACGTTATGATCGTGCCTGCTTTCAACTGGGGAAGCTTTAGGCGGCGCGCGAAGGGCAAATGCGAGCTAAGCCTATTTCCAGGGTTCCAAATAAATCTCCTATATAAATACCTACCCACTATAAACGCTTTCTATACTCATAGCCCTACACTAGAATTTTCCTGTATCGTGGTTACCGTGGACACACACAAAGACAAATACACAAAAACCCGGACCCAGAACAGATATCTAAATTCATCATTCCGATGTTTGCCTGGCCGGGGTCCGAACCTGGAACCCACACGTGTCAGACCGGTATGGTGACCGCTCCGCTACCTAGGTCGTCTATGCGCACTATATTTTTACATGACAGCAATAGGAGGGTAATGTAACGTAGCTTGAGTAATTTCATTACGAAATTTCTGTTTGCCTCCGACTTATATCTTTAATATATAAATTCGTTTTTTCCTTTTCATTCAAATATTTTCAAGCAATCGTATAGTCGTATATTTATAAGCTTTCATTTGAAATCCATAGATAGTATTTTGATAAAAGAAATTTGTCTCCTCCATTTTTAGGGTTCCGTAGCTAAATGGCAAAAATCGGAACCCTTATATATTCGTCATGTCTGTCTGTCCATTCGTCTGACTGTCTGTCCGTCTGTCAGTATGTCACAGCCACTTTATTCGGAAACTATTAAGACTATAGACTTGAAACTTAGTAGGTAAGTGTATTCTGTTAACCGCTTTCCGAAATTGTACAAAAATAAAAAATATATTAAGTTAAGGGGGGGCTCCCCATACATGGAGCCGAAACTCATTTTTTTTCGTCTTACATACACGTGGGGGGGTCTTTAGAAAGTTCGTAAAAATGACATTGAGGTTTTAAAACCATTTTTACTCAAAGTCGATTGTTTGACCCCGCTCTAACTTTTAAACTAAGAGTGTTAAAAATCTGGATAAAACGTATACTGTGCATGTTAAGGAAAACTTTCAACGAAAACTGGTTTGAGCAAGATAATATGGTTGACAGTTTTTGAGATACAGCACTTTTTCAGAAACCGAATAACATAACTTTGTAATTCATACGAACGTTATGATAAACATACTTATGTTGGTAATTGCGAAACTATTCAACTTTATGTTTTTTTTTACAACAGAGATTCAAGATTTGTGAAAGTAATGCTAAGGAACTCTTCGCCTGCAAGTCCGACTCGCGCTTGGCCAATTTTGTTATTTCTATTCTCAAGTATCATATTTAGAAATATAGCCTATATTACTCCAACAATTCAGACTATTTCAACAATACGTAATCAAATAAATCTATCAAGCTGTTCTAGCTATAGAGTGTGCCAAGAAATGGACTTAAATACATACGCACAAATAAAAAATAATGCAGACAAAGTATTTTTCTGGATTCCAAATAAATCTCCTGTAATATGTATACAAACTGTATTTCTTATTTATAATTTACTAATGGGTTTCCCAGCGTCTAATACGCTGTAACATCGCCATTTATCAAGCCTAAAAGTATCTTCCAAGCTTGTACTAACTCCACATACTCACAAAATTAATTCGAAACCCGTTAAGTGCTCTCGAAAATTAGCAGCACAATGCCCTGTGCCGTGACGAGATACAGCAGCGCCTTCCTTTGTAACATCATCAACACCCTGCGGTTACTAGCACCAATCGCCAGGTAGATAGGCGTGGTAACTTAGTAAAAAAAATGGTCAAGTGCGAGTCGGACCCGCTAAGGATACCGTACCATTATCTACAAAAAATGGCAAGAAAATCACGTTTCTTGTATGGTAGCCTCCCTTAAATATTAATTTTATTCTGTTTTTAGGATTCGCTATTATAGCCGCAACCGAAATACATCATTAGTGAAAATTTCAACCGTCTGTCTACCTATCACGGTTCGTGAGATACAGACTGGTGACAGACAGGCGGACAGACGGACAGACGGACAAACTTGATTGCTTGATTCCACTGGCAGAAGACGGACAGAAGGACAAACTTGATTTTTTGATAATACTATTATTTGGCAGAAATAAGTGCTACTTCGGCCACTTACCATTACTGTGGACTGCAAGCTCCTTCGCTACTTCTGCAGTACACAAGTAATTTTTAAAGTCGTTTATTGCAGAAATTCACAGATATAACTATTGTACTAAGTTTATTAAATCAACACGCAGATCACAAACAACTAAACGCCAACATCATCAACACTTCGCAGGTTGGTTCCAAACTTTAAACGGATAAAACATAAAGAAACTTTCCAGCTCCATAATACCGCAATCGTGAGGTCGAATAGTTTTTCGCGACAAATACGGGATCTTGCTAGCCAATAATAAAGTTACAAGTTATTCTCGAAGTTTGGGAAACTTGCCAACTCGTAATCAAACTATATTCTGGGATGATTGATGCTTAGCAAGTATTGGACTGTGTCTAATTGTTGGCTGGTTAGATTATATTTGGGGATTACGTTCAGTATTAAACGAGTTTTGAATATCAGCGAATTGCTTATATAATGGAGGTTTGGGTGTAAGGTTACGTCTAAAGCTCTAAGCAGGATCGTTTGGAGCGTAGTCACGATACTTAAAAACCATGTCGAGGATGTCCTGAATTCGGTTCTATTTCTACCGCCTTTTACCGTCAGGTCATAAATATACCAAGCAGGAGCGTCGTTTGTTTGTCTATCTTTTGATATATAAAGCAATGGTTTGATAAAGCGATCCCAAACGTTAGATATCCGATGCCATTTGTTGAAACTTTAGGGGGAAGGAGACTGCTGCTCCTCCTTGTGCCTCTTTGGTGACGCCCATAATGCGGAGGACTATTTCGATTTTCATGAGGCGTCTTAACTTAGCTCTCAGCGTCACGATAACCGCTATATTTCCGCTTATTATAAGTGTGTAAGTGTTGTACTGACCAGTTTTATCCTCGAGGTTTTTTTGGGTCAAAATATTAGGTATATACTATGTTCTAATTCGGCAACAGGCTCTAACTTCTAGTGACAGTGCCTTTGATATTATTATAGTATTTTCAGTTTTATTTAATGATACACTTATTTAGGTTCACTTCACCATGAAAATGTTATTAACCTGGAAAATATTTTAATAATTTGTTTACAATAAGCGATCAAAAATACCGCTTCTATCCTAACAGTAGCTAATATTTTTTTCCCAAACTTTTTCTTGTTACTGTAGTGGCAAAAGCGTGTAAGAGACTACTTCAAGAATATCTCTTACCAGATTTGTAGTTGACGCCCGTATCCCTCAGGACTCGTGTAGTTTGGCAACTTTTGCTACATAATGTATTTTTTATATTCTTTTACCTAACTCTTGTCTTATAACAAACATTGAAGTAGGTAAATAAAAATTAAGGAAATAAAAATAACACAAACACACAAACAATCTTTAAGTAAATAAAAATAAATTATACCTGAATATATAAGTTGTATTAATTAAAAGAATTAAACTAAAATTGATTATTTTTAAAGAAATTAATATTTAATCTGTTGGTTGAGTGTTATAAAATGTATCTCACATATTTTTCCTCATATCCTAGTTTTGCGCGCGACTTTGGATTTATTTAGCGATTCGCAGGTTATATGAAAATAGTACAAATATTTAATACTAATTTCACCCTTAGGGAAGAAATATTAGAGAGAAATCTTTCTTAGTGGGTAGGTACGTTTAAAATTTGACCTATAGGCCAAATTAAAAGAAAAAATGGATAACTTACTAAAGCTCAAGTTAGCTTCTACGATGATTAATCAAAAGTGAGTAGAATGGTTGATACAAACCAGGAATTGTAATAATAACCAATTAAAATAAAAGCTTTGCTTGAATCCAATTACAAATTTATTGCTTATAACATTTGATATCAAGCCGTGCAAAATCCTATTTACTGAGTCTCGTACATCTAAAATATTGAACACTAAAATGGGATAGCTTCGACGAAACGTGTAAAAATCTAAATTAAATGGCAGATAGCAGTAATCCGAAGTCTAGGAGCCGTCCAGTTGGCGTCACTTTAAGCGGTGGTGATAAAATTCGACGAACGATCAGCAATTGATCCGGGAAATGCTAAATTCGTCGCATATAAAATTCGATTGCAAGTACCTCACATTTACGAATATACGCGTTTTAAGTAAAGGTATGTATACAGTATATAAGATAAAAATAATATAAATTTTGTAACTCATGTATACAAACAAGTAGGTAAATAATTATGCAAATCCATAATTTTGCACTTAATTCACACAATGAAATACCATAATCTTATTAAATATTTTTGCCCGTCGTTTTAAAAAAATTATATTTTTCTGCCCTTTATGAAAATGGTCTGTTAAAATGTAGACAAAGTATTTTAATGTACATGTAGTGTCGCATAATTACAATATAATTTAAAGTAATAAACGATTACTTTTTGCCACTAATTAATCTAGGTCTCCTGAGTAAAAACCGCAGGGAAACGCTGAACTAAATAAATATTTTTCACCCTTCGTTGTATCTTACAATTTTTCACCCTTTTACCGACTCACACGAAAAAATCTCACGTAATTTGTATCATGGAAAGGAGCAAAAGCAAAAGTTTACAAGTATGTATCCAAATCTAGAAGAAGATTTAAACTTCATATCGCTTGAAAAAGTCGCCCTAAAGTAAGAAATTTAATTTTTTTCTGTGCAGAGTAGATATTTGTGACTCCTATTTATTTTAATTTTTTTGTACATATAAAGTAGCCCACCTGATGGTAAGTAGTTACTGCCGCCCATGGACATTTGTAACTTCATATAGATCAGAGGTTCTATATGAAGTCTATCACAGATGCGTTGCTACTCCCGAGGATTGAGATGGTCGCCTCATATAAAAGTGAGCCGGTAACCACACCCTTCCACCGAAACGCAAGAACTGCTTCACGCTAAAAATAGGTGTACTTCGGTGTAATGCGGTGATACTTCCCCAGTCGAACTGCATTGGTTCTTCTACCTGGTACTATTACGTATACCTTACTGTAAGGTGTGTTACTAAATTCGTAACATGAAACTTCCATAATATATGCACAGGTGCGGCGGGAAAATATATTTTTGTTTTTGCCTTTATTGACGTCATGGTATAAATATTCTGTAGACAATATGGCCTACAGCGATTTTATAGATTTAAGGAAAACAATAATAAGCAATTATAATTTTTATAATTAAAATTATTCGCAATATAAGTTCCAGTTCAAAAAGTTACAACTATTCTATTATGAAATATGTCGTTTACAAGTAACATAGTAATAATCAATTACTGCGCCAACCATTGCCTATTTTCTATAATTGGCAAAAAATCTTTACAAATTTGTTTTGTACATTTTGCTACGAACAGCTCATCGGTTAGCGAGCAACAACTACAAAAGTACGCTTGGTGATTTTTTGCATCGGATAAACCCTGTTTGTGAACCGGTACGCGATACGGCTAAGCCCGCTTCAAATTTTTAATCGAAAGCCAGTAGCGTGTGAAATAAGTTTAAAAAACGCACGTTGATTTGATCAAAAGTATGTATGCACACTAGTTAAAAGACTACTAGTAAGAGTAGGTTGGATGGCAGGTGTTGTATTGAATGTCATGTAATAGTGGGAGCTCGAGCCGCCCAGCCAAGCGACCCCAATAAGGACAGTGGCATGTGTGATCGCATGCCATCATAAACATCTGAAGGCGTCGCTCCCACGGCGTCGGGTACCTTTTAAAGGTTTCGAAAATAAAAAAAATAAAGTTTGTATTAATATGAAAGCCATAATGACATCTGAAGTATACGTGACTTGAAAATCGAACGTTTTTTTAAGTAGCAAACGAGCATGCCTACATAGTAAGTTAACTTTATCGCTATTGGTGATATGTAACAATCTCCATGTAGATAAGGGGATCAGGTTTCTACCTGAAATTAATCCCAAATGATTTAGCACTCCCGATGGTTATATTGACATTCACTGCTACAACACGTACTCTTCTACCGCAGCACTGCTTTGCGCAAAGTAAAATGTGTGATGGGTGGAGAAGTTCGACCGGAGAGTTTCCAACGCCACGCCTATTTCTAGCGTGAAGCAGTTTTTGCGTATCCGTGGAAAGGTGTGGTTGCTACCTCGCTTATATATGACGGGACCATCTCAGTTCTCGGGAGTAGCAACGCATCTGTGATCGACTTAGAATAGATCCCCTGTTCTATATGAAGTTGCTTACAGATCTCCCCATGGTCATCACTCACCATCACGTGGACTGCATGCTTGTATATACTTCGATCTGAAAAAAAACTATACTGTTCTATTATGGATTCATCATCTTAATCATGGATTTGTTGTTTTTAACAAAAATGTTTTATGAATAGTCGCAAAACTAGAAAATTCGTACAGTGTGTATATTAACGATAAACTTTATATATATTACCAACTCGTTTGATGCTAAAATACCCTTTAATATAGCAACAGTGTCAGGAGAGCGGAATTAGATTTAAAAAAATCTTTCGCTACCTTCTAACCGAATACTGATCTTCATAATTAGACAGGCGAGGTGCGTTAAATAAAATTTACATTGCAAATTTTCGAGATAATTTCTTCGTGATGAATTTCGTGAGTCTGTTCATCAAACTTTTAATTTATTTGTTTCGGATTAATTTATTCCTTTCGTTATAATGGTAGTTCTAAATTAGTTTCATAATAATCGATAATATTATCAATATACATAGTGAGTTGTTTTTCAAGACTTTATGATGGGTGCAGAAGATGCTAGAATTATATTTTAATATGTACGGGTATTCACGATATGCAATTGTGAACATTCATTTTGCCGATATTCCAATGTAGTTAAATGGATCGTGGTCACGGCAAAACACGATAACGATCCATGTATCGCAAGTACATGTTACATATTAAAATACATAAATCAGCGATAATACTTGTCTAAAATCATATATGTTAACCTTAATATAGTGTATAATGTAAATTAGTGTTACTGGGAATTGCTATTCACTATAAGATGTTAATTAAAGTCAAAGGCGTATAAAAGTTGGAGGTTCGTGGTAGGCATAGGCGGATAAAGAAAAACTCTTCAAACGGCAGAATTTTTTGTTCTTTTGTTGACAAATTTCGTATCAGTCCTTCCTTTTAGCATAGGATGAAAAAAAATCCGCTATTTTTACGCTGACGCCATTTCAGACTCCCCCCTTAATAAAACTATAGCCACTCCCAAGATCAAAGTGATTGCAATTAATTAGATTATAATTTATATTCTAACCAACCCATAAATAGGGTTGGTTAGAATATAAAGCTATTTTCATATCTCATAAATGCGAGATTTGAATATAAATATAAACACGAAACATTTAACAATAAAACGTCCGAGTCGCTTAAGTATGTCACCTGTAAAAGTTGATCCCCCGAAATGTCGCTAGCGAACTCTCAACTTGACGAATTAATAATAAAGGTAATAAATAAAACGAAATACTCAATCTCTTAGGACATTAAATTGAAGTTTGGAGGCTTGATGGGGGAAAGTTTAGCAATTTTGGTTTTGCTCAATAATGGGATTTTAGCCGAAATGAAGAACGCTTACAATTTGGACAATTCCGAACACTCAATATTGCGTTATAGAGGACGCGGGCGCCGGTAATGGCGTTATAAGTTTGGAGTTTGATGTCCTTTCTGGCGCGTTGCTAGTGTTCATTTGCCAAACGCGTTCCGATGAAAAGACTTTCAGAAAACTTTACCTATTTATTTGCTCAAATTTAGTTTATGTAATCACGGAGTTCGTAACATTTTTCACAGCGTTCGTTTAAGCGTATACTTTTGAGCTCAAACTTTATTTTAATTTTATAGAACATGCTAGTAGGAATTTAAAAAAACGCTATGGGATTAATACTCTAGCTCGGTGTTTAGAGATCGTATTGCAAAGGCAATAAAATATACCTAAATGTTTATATACTAAAATTGGAACCTTTGAAAGATACTCGACGCTTTGGAAGCCACGCCAGCCTATGTGGGATTTTTACTGCGCTAGATCCCCCTCCCCCATGGCCATCCTCGGCGCTACAAAAAGGACTCCGGGGTCTCCAAAGGAACGCAACGCAACTTCTCTGTAATATATAAATACCGTAACTCTATTCTGATCCCGCAACTTCAGGGATAAGTACATCGGTCTTCCTAAATAGGTAATAAAGAATAATATACATCCATGTTTAATTCAATCAGTTTGAATACTATTTGCTTGTCTGCCGTAGTTAAGAGTAGAAATGAGATGAAGAAGTAGATGAAATGAAGATTAAGCGGTATTTTCATTGTGACATAGAGAGGATCCATCAAAAATAAAGTAGTTTGTTTCTTACGACAGGACGGATAAGTGAACAGAACATCGTAGCTTCATCGTAGTAGTTCTAGTCCATTTATTTAATACTAAAACTATGTGGGTTAGTTACGTTTAATAAATTTATTATTGAACGAAATGAGCTCTTTAATTTATCCTTCCACGCCATTGACACGATGTTTGTGTTAATAACTAAACCCATTGAAGTCTATGAAATTAAACGCCAACATTCAGGAAATGTTTGGAATATTGTTTGCGTTTCGGAGCACGAAACTGTAGTAATTGGTCTAAGTTGGTCATATTACTACGTCGTATGGAGTCAGTGAGTGTAATATCCACAAGTTACACATGAGTATGCTGTTAATTTGATAGTAGGTAAGTGTCTTTTGTCACTCATAAAAATCTTTAATCAATCCCATAAGGTCTAGTATACATTGCGAACTTATAAGTTGGAACGCCTTGAGTAAGTATGCATAAATTTTTACCAGGTAGTAGAAACAGTGAAATTCTACTATTGCTACTATTCTACCTTTTTGTCTTTCATAGATACTTTTTCTGGATGTATCTAGTATATACGTATAGAATTTCATGCCACATATCGTACCTACATACCGAATCCACATATACTATATTGTCTAGACTCTACTGTCGTATTTTTGTGTTGAAAAGTCAATTTATTAAGGACGGCTTATGGGCTTTATAACAACACGCTATTTTTGTTTCTTTGTTTTTTTCTTATGTACAGCTAGTATTTTATTATTTTTATAACATTGAAGTAACGTGCAGTTACAGTTAACTGCATGCCAACCTGATAGTAAATGGTCGTTGTTGTCCAGATATCTGTAACCAACTTCATATAGAAAGAGTTCTACCTGAAGCAGATAATTACAGATGCGTTGCCACTCATCAAAACTAACAGAATCACTAACAACTCAATTGTGCTACAGTCAACTGTTTTACGTTAGAATTGAACGAAGTTACTTTCTCAACAGTTTTCAATTAAATTTTATTTTCCATTACTTCTCACTTTATTATATTGATGCAAATAACCATATAGAAACAGTATATACAAGAACGTCTCAACATACCTTAATAATTAGTGGCATACCACCTTTATTGAGGGACCGAATGGCACGCGAAATTAATAGTACTTGATGTAATTACTGGCCCCAATTTAATAAAGGTGCCATTAGTAGGGTCGATGCCATCCCCAAAGATTATGAAAATTATTTCAGATGTCACACCCTAAAAGCGTCATTATCGATGGATAATTGCACGAATTGGACTTCCTAATGAGAACTCAGTATTTTTTTCACCAAAAGACTCTTTGTTGAAATGGGCTTTCATCTTAATGACCACAGATTATATTTTAATCGCGGCCAAAAATTTCATAATATCGTCATTCGTTATTAAGTCGTTTCCTAAGTAGTATAATATATATATATGAGTTTGATAAAATCTGTCGCGCGCATTATCATCGTTAAATGTAGAACTTGTTATAATATAATTTGTATTTATCTAAACATTGTTCAAATATTGTTTCTTATGTTTTTAAAGTATTGATGGCCACTGTTGGTTTTCATTAAAATTTTAATAGACAAAAACAGTGTTGTCAATATAAATGTATATACTTAACACGCCTCCTTAGATTTATATTGCAAAAAACTAAATAACAAATACCTATGAAATCAACACTCAAAGCCAATTCTATATAATCTAAAACAGTACTTGGCAACAAAAACTTAACTATTCTTAGATATTGTTTACACATCTTGTGTTATATGTTTATATTCAACATTTCTCTAAATTTTACAAATTTCACATTTCCTAAAGGTTTAGTTAACAGATCAGCACAATTATTTTCAGACTCTATTTTTACAACTTCAATAGCTTTTTCCTTTACACTTTCATGAATAAAATGGTATTGTACCTCTATATGTTTAGAATTTTTAGTAAAATTTCCATATTTAGCTATAGCTACCGCACCAGAGTTATCTTCATATACTTTTACAGGTTTACAAATTTGTGTGAAAACATCATTTACTAAACATATCAAAAATTTAATTTCTGTAACAGCTTCTGAAAGAGCTATGTATTCAGCAAAAGTTGAGGATTTAGTTATACAATTCTGTTTCTTAGATTTCCATAAAATTACATTTCCAAAAAATCTTATTACATAACCAGTAGTTGATTTCCTATCAATTATGTCTCCTGCCCAATCTGAATCTACAAAGCAATCCAGTATGTTTCCATCATGATTTTTAAAGTATTTTAATTTCAGGCTTTTAGTTAAATATAGATATTTCAACACTCTAAGGGCATACTTATAATGAGT
>DWNE01002059.1:0-19896 GCA_018249875.1 Cecropterus toxeus | reverse complement strand
CAAGAACTGCTTCACGCTAGAAATAGGTGTGACGGTGGTACTTCCCCGGTCGAACTACATTGGTTCTACCACCTGGCTGATTACGATTTAAATTTCGATTTAAATCTAATTTTAAAATACACTTTTATAAGTTAGCGTAGTATAAATTGCGGGTGTCGATATATATCTAACTACCCTTTTACACACTAACCAGGTTAAAATATTCATATTGGTACCGCCTTGAAGAGAAGTTCTATTATCTGTAGGTATTTTTTTCTTGAATTATTTCTGATCGCCCGTACGCATATAAAGCTAGTGTTATTTTTTCTTAACTTATACTATACGTTAGTACTTTATTCCGTATGATATAAAACATATTTATGCAATACAAAACACAATCACAAGTTTAGTGCTTACTAACTACATACATATACCCAGCGTCGCCCGTTTCAGTGACGTAGTATTACGCGGTTCGTTGCGGTACGTGCAGAGTCGTCTTTAGACCTTTGTTAGTGTATCTGCGATTACAGTACAAATGCATGGAACGTGACGAATTGCCTATAACTAAAAAATCCACTTAATATAGAGTATTAAGTCAAGAATGAATGGGACGTACTGTTATCGGCCCTCGAAACTGATATTGTAATGAATGGCATGTTATGTATAACACTATGATCCTGCCGAGGCATTGGTAAAACCAATTCATTAGATTAATCGTCAATGATAACGATAATATGTTTACACTTCGATTTAAATTTAAAGGTAAAAGTCGCATTGAAAAATAAATAAATGTTTTGGCCTTCTTACCCTTTTTTCAATTTACATCAATGCGCAAAGGAGTTTTAGCCCTCATTGCAACGCTTGAATGGTTCCCCTAAAGGCAAAAATTTGCTATGGGTCCCTTGGTTTTTCTGACCTAGAATCGATATGATTCGGTCAAAAAAGTATAATGAACCGAGGTGATTGAGATAATAACTTTCTATCCTTAAATCCTATAGGAAGCAATTAAAGGGTGTGATTTAGGTGACCTGTAGTGACATCAAATGCAATCTACAATGGTCACCAATAAGCTCTATCATGGCCAATATAGGGTAGAACCGCACGTGGACAAAAATTGTACACAACTGATTTGAAGAATAGTAGAAATTTAATATTTCCATAAATCGTACACATCTGTCAGCGTGTATCGTTGCATATTCGATAAACCTTCGATGCATATTGTACAAGTGATCGCATCTTTGGATCTGTTCAAACTTACGCGAATTGCACGCGACATGTAAAACTCGAGTAACATCTTCTAACAGTATTATAATTGATGGGAAACGTATAAACAATTTTAGAAATTGAACTGATATTTTCATTCAATACATATTATAATTTCATTAATATTCTATTTAAGTCAGCTAAAAGTAAAAAAACATTACAATTTTCTAGTTTCATCTTTATATATTTTTACACACAATTTTTATGTTTTCTCACAAGTGTTCTCACACAAATAATTAATCCCATTTCCGTCTAAAATCATTTAAAGATAAGAAATGCGGACGGGTTGTAGTAAATTATTTTCTATCAAACATTCTCTATTTGATTGGATATTATTGAGTCTATATTATTGAGGTATTTATTAAATAGAAATGTCTATATTAGGTACACTCAAATACAATGACATGTCGAATCTAGCGGGAATAGAACAAAAACCACGCCTTAGCAAAGTAATTGCGTGATAATAACTATGGCGCCCAACAGCGTTTCTGATACATGATGTCAATGTTTGTGTAAGGTCCATCAATTGAAAGATATTTCATATTTATTAAGTGAAAATATAGCTATTGAGTTTTCACTTGTCGCAGTGAAATCGCGCAGTTTTGAACAGTGCCTTATGTTACTGGTTATTAAGCGGAGTGCAAGTGTTAGGCGTTGGGTTAGGTACATTCAACATCGAAGTTTGTTGTTACCTGGGTCCTTAAATTAGTGGGTGTTGTTATCGTGTATGCGGGCGCATAATATGTCCCGTTTATTTTATAGAAGTCGCTCTGAAAAGAAGAAATTTTGGCCTGAATGTACATCAACAGGTTTGTTACACCAATTTGATTAATTATTGTTAAGTTCTATAATCCACGTCGTAATTCGAGGATTTTACTTCAATTTAAGGCTGTCAGCAACTTATAAGTAGGTACTACTTCTTACCCAAATGACGAGAAAAACAAATCAATAAGTACAACACTTTATTTAAACAAGCAAATTTAAAGATTTGTGTTTTTTATCGATTTTCTATGAATGAAAAATGAAATGAATAATGACTATTTCATGTTGAAATTCTACCATTATAAAACTGTTAGTATTAGTTATTGCTTATTATTTGAAATAATTAATCAAATTATGGAAAAATATAGGTAGTCTTTAAAATTTTGTTTACATTATTTACCAGAATTACAAAAAAAAATATTAACATTGAGTTACGTGTACATGTTCCGTATTTAGACGAACTTTTTCTACACCAGGGGGAAAACGAATATCTTCAAACAGTAACTATAAAATAAAGAACTCACCTCTTGGTAGAACACCCGCTTGGAGTTGTAGGTGAAGTTGTACTGCTGGTCGGCTACCATCAGGAGAATGGTGAACGGCAGTAGAAAAGCTGCAGCGGCCAGAAACGCCACGCACCGTCCAAGTCTTATCATACTGACGTTTCTTCTACCCATTTTGACACTACACTCAATTTACCACTGACTATGAAATGTAAACTTTTAGTTTTACGCACATTATCGGCAAGTTTGTGTTTTTATTGAAGTACAAAACATTGCAAAGTCGTTTAATTTAGAAGTTTCCACACTTTATACCTGAAAGAAATCGTAATGTTTTTATGGGAAAAAATACGTTTCATATAGAATATCTGCATCTATCTGATATATGATTGGAGACCAGTGTTCGGAACCGTACGATAATTATCGTACATGAACGATAATTTCAAAGTAACGTACGATGTACGATAGTACACTATAATCGTAGGATATTTTTACATTGTCTGTTATAAGTGTACAATATCTTGAATCGATATTGAGATAACATTTGTGTTATTCATGATATAGTTATTCAGAGATACCTCTTTTTTTCTTTTTTTGGTTACCAAATATTTTGAGAACATTTGTTTTTGGTTGCGAAATACTTCCAGACGTGAAGACCGTGAAAAGTTTTGTACTTAAAGACGCAAAAAAAAAATGTCGTCAAAAAGTTTGAGGTACCAATACAGTATTGTTATTGTACTTTTACGACAATTTGATGCAAAATACGATATTTTTACGACTGACGTACGATAATTGCGTGGCTACTGGTTGGGAACGCTGTTTGAGACTAACATTATCACGAAATTGATCCATTTTAATATACAACGGGCGCTTAAGATACACGGGTTTGATATCTTTATTGCCTGATATGGTGCATAGTTTACTAATTCTTTGTTTATGCAAAACATATATGTGATAAACGATAAGTAAACGAGCATCCGGTCCACCTGCTAGTCAGTGGCGACTGCAGCTCATAGAAATCTATGATCAACTCCAGGTGTCAGTGCCTTTTTCTTCCTACACTTGAAATCATAAGATAGAAGTATGATGGATTAACTAGTAACATCGTAAAACATTGAAAAAAAATCCGACTGCTTAAATCGACTTTTGTTCATAATTATATAGATTTAATTTAAGTAACGCTTATCTGAATTTTTCTCAAAGTACTCAAATAAATGTATTATAATATTATATATTATATATTAGATTGGTCTATTTACTAGCTTTCATTTGATACCCATATTGTTGTAATAGTAAAAAAAACGTTTTTCTAAATATTATATAGCCTATGTCACTTTCCAAACTGAGACGATTCTAATGATATGTCATATGTCACAATCCGTCAAACCGTTTGGGCTGTAGCGCGTGCCAAAGAAATGGACGTACATACAAACAAACATACATACGCTTAAAAAACATTACCCTCCGTATGACGCAGTCGGGGAAAAGTATTCCTTTAAAATTTTCCGTGGGGAATTTAAACACATATTTTGTACATTATACAATTAGCCAAGGCCCATAGAAGTCTGTGGTCAGCCCCACAGACTTCCCATTCCTTTACTTTTGAAATTATAAGATAGACGTAAGATGGACAAAAATATCACTCTATTTACCGTTGGGAAATCTGACGTGCATTCAGACTAGTGCCCCACGGTATTCCTGCAGACACCTTTTGTCGGGATTAGAATACGTTTTCACATTCGTCCGCAGTCCCGGCAGCGTAGAATCTTAGACAAATTAAGAAGCATGCCTGAGATTCGAGGTCAAAATCATTCCAGTAGACCAGGGGTCGGCAACCTTTTAAGTCGAAAGAAGTTTTAAAGAGCCACAATTTTTAATGTCGACAACAACGATTAGCTTTTTCACGCTACCATTATTTTTTCGTGTAGAACTAAAGAGGCGCTGTAACACCTCCAATGTGCCGCAGGTTGCCAACTCCTGCGCAAGACTATACTATCACGCTAATTCCATAAGCAGATTCCTATATTTTGCTTTATGCGCTCACACATACGAATTACAAATGCAAATATGAAATATAGAGACCTGCTATTATACGACATGTCTATGTACAACAAGGACAACAAGTACAAAGGAAAACAAACACGAGGCCAAAATCATGAAATGTACCCTCATTACAGTTCCCATAGTTACTGTTAACGAGCAAATATTTGGTTAAAAGGCATTTTGATTGCTGTATCATAATATATTGTGAGCGCTAATAGGTGTTACTTGATTCAATAAATAATGTAAAATAAATTAGCGTTTTTGACCCTTGACGCTGAAAGAAAGGTGCTATAAGGTATGTTGGGTGAAAGTGGGAATGAAAATAGAATATTTAACAATATTCTATTTGCATTCCCAATTTCACCGCACCTTTTTATCGAGGGGAAA
Organism: Cecropterus toxeus; assembly: GCA_018249875.1. NCBI lineage: Eukaryota > Metazoa > Arthropoda > Insecta > Lepidoptera > Hesperiidae > Cecropterus > Cecropterus toxeus. Next base: position 14,962 of record DWNE01002059.1, on the reverse strand, counting down.
ACCTTCAGAAGGTAATTAGGATAATTTACTGATAACTCGCTTGATCACGATAGCTCATAAATAGAGTAGTAGGTGACTAGTTTTAATCTTATTTACACTCCAATATAGCCGTGCCTCGTGGTTTACCCGCTATCATATAAAAAACAAAAAAAAACAACAAACATAGCGTGATATTTTATAGCTCTCCGCAATAAATGGACTATTTAACACAAAAATATTTTTTCAATTCAAACTAGTTCGTAGAGACTAGTGTATTCAACCAAACAAACTCTTCAGCTTTATAATATCAGTTAGTATAGATTGGAGTTTGTGACGATCTATGTGTGTTTGTTTCTCTTTGACGCTAATAATTAGGGCGGTAGGGCCTGATTTGTAACCTGAATTAGCACAAAATATACTCATAACCGTGAACATGACGAAGCGGATAGGGAATTATTTAGTTTTATTATAAATTGATTAGAACGCGCGATCATAACTATCACATTATAGGCACTAATGAGATTAGATAAGATAAAGATAAAGCTAATGTTTTCAAATATTTATTTTATCTAATCATTTAGTTAGTTATTTATTAATATTATTTCAAGACATTACAATGACGATAATTTGATATAGCGCAGCTCGTTAATTAGATTACGATTTTCTTGATAACTTAAGATTTTTTAGTTAATAATAATTTTTACTGGTGCTAATTTATTCATATTATTTATTACATTTATTTTTTTTGTATCTAAGCAGTTCGCCCTGACATCATCTGACATCCAAATATATGTACGTCTTATGTTCCAAAATAATATTTATATCCTACTTACTAAATACAAGGTTCGTTGGAATAAAATAAAAAAGATTCTAAAAAAAGTATGACTAACGATAAAAAGTTAAATGAGAAATTCTTGAACGACCTAAAAAGAAATCGATTTAATATTTTATGCGATTAAGCTCCGGCAAGAAGAAAATGGGTTCGCGCAGTTGTAGCAAATTAAAATTAACGGAAAAGGCTAAGGAAAATGGGAATGAATCTGATTAGTATTAGAACTTATTAAATAAATTTATCGTAGGTCTTGTATAGTTATTCTGATTATTTATATATATAAAAGACAATTCCGACTCACTGACACAATATCAACGCACAGCCGAAACTACTATACTTAGAGTCTTAAAATTTGATATGGTATAAGTAAGCGATATTGAGCCTTTTATGACATCATATTAAGACAATCTTATTTACCTATATAAGGTAAATAAGATTACCGATTTTGAGTTTTTAAAGGTGCTAAGTATTACCACCCTCTGCTACTTTACTTCCAGTAAATAAAAGAAGAAAAGAAAAATTGTGATAATGAAACAGTGTAATTGTGTAAACACGTGATTTTCAGCGAAAACAAATATCAAATTTTAACGAAATTTTGCGCAGTGCAAACGGCCACGCATGATGCTCGTGTGCTAGAAGTATAAGTCCCGGAGTTAAAGGATAATGCTACGCTAAGTCTACCTGATGATTAGTTGTCACTGCTGCCCAAGGTCATCTTTAATCAATTTCATATCGAACACCCTGATTCTATCTGAAGTCAATCACTGGTACCTTGCTTTTCCAGGGGAATGAGATGGTCCCCTCATATGATCGAGCCGGAAACCACGCCCTTCCGAAACACAAGAATTGCGTCACGAAACAAATAGCGCTGCTTCAGGTATAGTGGTTGTACCTAATCGGTCGAACGAATAGTTCCACCACCTTAACTGCAAACCAGCTGACAAGAAAGCGTATCTTCAATAATTTAACCTATTATGGTCCTCGCGGAGAAAATTGGTATACGAAATTGTAGCAATTTACCTGGGATGACCTCCGCATTCTTACGTACCCGGCTCTAGATTGCCTTTGAGAACGTTGCATAATAGATAAATAGTCCCTCACTGCGCAGGTTATCTTTGTAAAATTTATTAACATACCTCCGTTAAAATGAATTTTGTATTGCTCAGGTTTTAATACCACAAAGGTTTGTTTCACTATTTTATTTTACGTTGCGAATGTTAGTCTTCGTTTCACTTATTAGGAATAGTGAGAATTGTCAAATGGACTTAAGGGGAGAAAGGTTGTAATTAGACTAAAAAACAACTATCGATAGATTTTAGTGAAAAAAGACACACAAGTACAATTGTGTACGTTGAATAGTGTCGTTCAAAGGAATCAATTTCTGGGAACTAATAAATGGCAATCAGTATTGGTGAAGGTAGCAAATATCACATTTTTTTATAAGTGCAAGATATTCTTGGAAGGCAAGGATTATTTAACTTTGTCCCTGTAGTACTGGGGTCACTGCCTACGTAATAGGCGACTAAAAGGGGCGTTGGCTTCCAGGGTTGCGTGCGGCAAGAGTGGGAGCTCGAACCGTCCAGCCAAACGAGGAAGGACGGTGCATTTGTGGTGGCATGCCGTCGTAAAGAACAAAAGGTACGGTGAGCGTGAATGCTCACAGGGGAAGAGCCCGAAAGGGCATCGAGCTTGGAGCACTCCGGTTGCGTTCCGTTGGAGATCCTGGAAACATCCTTACAGCGCTGAGGACGGTCACCGTGGTGTTTAAGTGCAGTAAAAATCTTATATAGCTTGGCGTTGCTCCCTCGAATACGTTGTGAAGGTATCTCCCGCAAAGACAAAGAAAAGGACTATTAACGTTGCAGGATAGCCGAATGATTTGAATCACAGAATATTCCGACTCCGATAACTGGATAGACAGGTGAATAAGGAATTAAAATTTTAGTTGTTAGTCAGAGTAAATACATAAATACTCAAAGATAAGTATACTCGTCGTTGCATCTTAGCTCCTAGAACATAGGGAATTCAAGATCAGTATTATGAATATGAACACAGAAAACGTTTTCACAATCATATTAATTTTATACGTTGGTAGGTGTGTGATGAAATTTTACGCTCGCTTGCACATATTGCGACTAGTGTGAGGCATTTCGATTTCATTACAAATCTTAACCGCGGTTTAATCTGAGTTCAAAAAAACCTAACTTAAATCAACGACAATTAAAATAAAAGAGTACGTTTTCAAAGAAGACTGATCGAAATCGACATTAGTAACGGCAGCAGCTGAGTGCACGTGCTGAGTGTTCTTAGGATTCAATTGTTTTTTGCGCAGAAACTGAAACTATTTCTATAATAGAGAAGCCTAAGTTACGATTTATAGATTAAGCGATTTGTCAGTGAAAATCCGGTTAAAATCTAACCAGTCACCTTGGAGATCAGCCGGAACAAAAGACAGACAGACTAAAAAATTAACAGTTGTTTTTGAAGTGAAAGTTCTTTAGAATTGATGTGACTTGAAACTTGATGAAACGAAAATGCGTTACGATAGCAGTTGTCAGCGCTACAACTAGATGGCGCTGTACCTCTTTCTAAATCATGCTTACGATTTCACTTCGTAGTTTATATAAGAGCTCAAGTTTGGTACATGCGAAGTAAGTAGTCCTAATGTTGGCTGTAATTATTACTTAATCGATTTTTGTAAAACATAAGTCTTAATACGCTTATGCTCAGAAATATTTTATTTACAATTTGTTATTATCATTAAGTGCACTATTGCCGTATGTGAATTATATTTTTATTAGGTACTGTATATATTTACCCGACTGCGTCAAAAGGAGGGTAATGTTTTTTGAGCGTATGTATGCGTTTTTATGTATGTCCATTTCTTTTGCACGCGCTAGAGCCCAAACGGCTTGACGGATTGTGACATATGACATATCATTGGAATCGTCTTAGATAGCAGAGTGATATAAAATTTTAGCGTCTACAAATAGGAATAAAATAGAGAGGGAAAGACGATTTTCTTATAATTACGACAGTAAGTATGGGTATCAAATTAAAGCCAGTAAATAGAACATTCGTGGAAAACAATTGTTTTACGCAGTCGGGTTTTTGTTTTAATGTTTTTAACAATGGTACTAGTTTCATATGAATTTAGTAATAATCTGTTATTTTGATATTACAAACAACACTACAATAATATTTATTTGTATAGACATCATATTTCCGCCGCATCCGCATATCATTACAAAGCAATAGAAATGCAGTTGACAAACAGGTGTCTAATTATCAAGATCCTAAGAATTTTTATATGCAACGATTACTTTATCAAATTACTACATTTATGGCTACTTACGTATTCGTTTCAGTGAAATACAATCTGTTTAAGCTCAACGGAGACATATTTATAATTTTGCCGTGGAACGAGGGCAACTGATAATCTTGTTATACTAATCATATTTACCCGACTGTGTCAGATGGAGAGTAATGTTTTTAGGAGGTAATTGTAACGCAACGATGGCAGCTATTCGTTGTATATGTTTTTCGATCGTCATTGCAAAATACACCCATCGTTATTAAGATAAACTTTATAATGTTAAGAGCACTGGCACCAAGAAAGTAACGTGCCGTATCCGTATTCGCGTACCTACACACAAATGTTCTGTATTTCTGTATTGGTATCCGTCTATTCGTATATCGAATATCCGTCGTATTCGTATCTAGACTTATTAGATGTTTACATCTAGACTTACTAATATTATAAAGCTGAAGAGTTTGTTTGGCTGAACGCGCTAATCTCAGGAACTAATGGTTCGGACTGAAAAATATGATTCTGTTGAATAGTACATTTATCAAGGAAGGCTTTAGGCTACCATGTGGTAAAACGAGGGTAGTTCGACCGGAATGGTATCACCGCTACACCTATTTCTATCGAGAAGCAGTTCTTGCGTTACGGTGGAAGGGTGTGGTTCGGCTTACTTATACCTACATATATGAGGTGACCATCTTAGTCCTCGGAAGTACCTGTGATTGACGTCAGATAGAACCCCTGTTTTATATGAAGTAGCTTGCAAATGTCCACGGGCGGTAGTTACCACTTACCGTCGGGTGGACTGCATGCTCGTTTGCCACTTCAATTTTATAAAAAAAAACTTCGTAAAAAGAAACGTTAGAGCGCATCCATGGCTGCTTTTCATGTAAAGCCAGTGGCGGACAGTAGGTATTAATTGATTATGTTTTTCTGCCGTTATTACACCCATCGTTATAAAGGTAAACTTTATAATGTTACGGCGACACCGCGGAACACAGCTAGGCCCTAATATATATATATATACATTCATTAATATATCACAGAAGATTTAAATGATGAAGGTATATGAGTTCACCGACACCAGATGCCGTGAATAGTTTATGGCGACTTTTGACACATTTGGCACGGTAGCGTGACTGACCGCCAAATGCCGCGAAGGTATGTACTCCAAATTACTCTTCGGTCCAATTAAATTTACGATGACCGTACGATACGTACGAATACGCCGATGAGTCATAATAACATTACGTGTGTGTGTGAACGGTAATAAGCTATGTTAGGTAGCATTAGTATGAGTTTGTTACGTTTTATCGAAGTAGAAACCGTTTGTTTTGCTCATTTCGATTTACATTGCATGTTTAACGTTTTCGGAAACGCTGTAAGTGATTGTTTGTGAAATGTAATAAATACGTACTACTGTTACTCAATCACGCTTAATCTTTGGATTTAAATTAAATATTGCAAGAATGTATCTTGTTTAACTGGTCAGTCTATCAAATGTAGTCTACATTTGATTTCCATACATTACGCTATAAAAAGATGATGACTATATTAGTGACGTCACTACAAGCATTGGCTTCATTGTTTTATATTTTCATTTTCATTTAAAAAAAGAGAACTCTAAATAGCTATCTATATATGTAATCTAATAGAACTCTAAATAATAACTCTAAAATCGAACCTACATTTATGTAGTAGCTAGTACGTATTATACAAAAATTGTAGTATATAGATTTCTGTACTATATGGAACAAGTCTCTTTGATAATAAAAAGTTTAACATCCTATATGTTGAACAATATAAACACCATAAACATATTATTCATAAAAATGTTTGTAAGTATACATCTATACTTAATATTATAGAGCAGTAGAGTTTGTTTGGTTAAACGCGATAATCTCAGGAACTACTGTCTCGAATTGAAAAAATATTTTTGTATTTTTATCGTGGAAGGCTTTAGGCTATATAATATCACGCTATGTTTTTTGTTTTTAATATATTGTTCTCTAATAAACGCGAGTGAAATTGCGTGGGAATACCTAATCTCCTTAATGGATAGGGATAGGGAGAGCTACTGAAGCTATGAGTGCATATCTTAACCTATAATAATAAACCTCAATCCTCGCCTTTTGTGTCCAGTTTCTTATGAAGAACACAGTAATAGAGGTAAGTTATAACGAAACGCATCTTAACCGTTACGAATTCTTAAACAAAGTTTATTGAGGCGCGCTTAAATGTTCTTTTATTTAGTTACAGAAGTTTAGTCACGCAAAATGTAAGCTACGTTCTATTAACTTTATGCCTCCGGGTACAAACGTGTGAACTTTTTGTAAATTTAACTTTATTTGCTTAACGTCATTGACCTCTGTTTATAGTGGAGATAAGCGCGGAAGAGCGACGATTGTTTACTTAATTGAATCACATGTCAAATTAAGATACCATCTCATTGTAGATGAAGTGTCAGTAATCTCAAACAAGATAAGTAATGAGATCAGTTTAATGGAAAGATGATTATTAACTGAATTGGCTCAAGGGCTAAAATACATACATACGTTACGACATCGCATCATAAAAAGTTTCGACGTCGTGTCGTTATACAATATCGTCATGTCGTATATCGTAAAAAAAATCTATCGTTCATGAAGAATATCGTTAATGTTTTGGCCATAAGGCGCCCTCCAGAGAGTCTTTGTACTCATGAAATTTTCAGTCACGGTTGAAGTTTCGACCATTTGTTCCTTGTAATTTACAGACGACTACTTCGGAAGGCAGTGCTAAATGGGGTTGCCACATTTATTTAGAAGAAAAATAGTATTTTCTTTTTAAACGCCACATACTTATGTCATATCCAAGAAACTTTTCTTGAACACGGAAAGCAAAATGCAGTAAAGCCTTGGAATCTCAAAAATATAACTCCCCATTTAGATATGTGTGATATTATATCTGTCTTGCCGTGAATCGAACCTGTAATCCACTGCGTGCCAAATCAGAAAGGTGATGCTACGCGTCTTCAATTATAAATCAATAAAATTTATTGAATATTTTTACCCCTTATATTTTATTTTAACTCTGTTTATTATACAGAAAAAGACAGAGGTCAAAACACTATATACCATCTCGAATACACGGCAATGGATGACTCAGCGATCGTTTATTGGGAAAACATTTGGCCTTGAAATTTTTTGTGCCTATCAATCTTTTTAACGCGAAAGTGTTGAAACAACCAACACTATTTTTAAACAATTTGTCAAAATATATTTGTTAATACAATTCGAAATCCATCGCTAATGATGAGTGAAGGTCTTCATGTGGTTTTGGAAGTAATCCAAGGACTTGTCTTTCTATTTTCTAGAAAGAAGTCTATTGTTACATTTGTAATAAAATTTGATACTCATTTATGTTTTAGGGTTTCGTAACCAAAGGGTAAAAACGGGATCCTATTACTAAGACTCCGCTGTCCTTCTGTCTGTCTCACCAGACTTTATCTCATGAATCGTGATAGCTAGACAGTTGAAACCTTTACAGATGATGTATTTCTGTTGCTACTATAACAAAAACGGCTCACTTTTATATGTGGCGACCATCTCAGTCCTCGCGAGTTGCAACGCATCTGTGATAGACTTCGTATAGAACCCCTGTTCTATATTTAAGTTTACTTTTTTCGATACTTACGTAATTTTCTTATTTCTGACGTAAATATTTGTAACTAAATTTATTATAGATATATTATAGATGAACAAAATTCAGAATTAATATTTATTTAACTAATAATATATACACAAACAGATGTAAATATACAAAATAAAACGGTAATTTTCTATTTTTACGACGGTCGTTACAACTATTTCATTGCCAAATGTTTTGTAAATGACCTTTAAGAAAACGACAAAAATAAATTTCAACATTTATTTTCTTGCAACCAAAAATAAATATTGGAATAAGTCGTTAATTTTATAGAACCTGTCTGTTAAGATTATGATGTTATTCTAAAAATGCAATAATATAATGAAAATCTAAAAACTCCCCACGGTAAAAATGAAAGTTGCATAAACAATTAAAAAGTCAAAAGTACTCCTTCGATTTGATTTGACAGAAACATAACATTTGCTCTTTAATGTTGCGCTTTCATTTGATTTCATACTAGGTTATATTTTTCAACATTTGATTATTCATCCCCACTTTCGCCCACATACTCTAAAAACTGTAAATGGGTACACCGAATTTATTAAAACATGTGTAATAACCATTGCCGAAAAATATGCTCTAGAACCGCATCAAAATCGTTTTGCCGTTTATGAGCTGCTGTGCCACAGACAGACAAACAGACATAAATAGCGGTCAAACTTCGTCGGGGGTTAAAAATGCTCTTACCCCCGAAGCAAAATAATATTGCGTAACAAAATGTAAATGGTTTGTATTTGGTCCACATTTAACAGATGTCCATTAAGAGTAAAGAAGATTCATTAAGAAAATTCATTTCCTGCCATGTAGAATCCTTAATGAAGGTGCTTCATTAGGATTTTAAGATTTAAGTATATTCAATTTCATCGTTGGCGTTACGAGCTCATATTTTAGAACCTAAAAAGCGGATATTATAATATCATTTTCCTTGCTTTAAGTAACTATTTCTTATAATTTAGAAGTAGCAAATGAACATGCAGTCCACCCGATGGTAAATGGCCACTGACGCCCATGGACATGTGTATTCAACTCCAAATGAGCTTAGAGTCTCACCAGAGGTCTGCAACAGATGCGTGGTTACTGCCGAGGATTAAGTTCGAACGCCTCGAATAATATATAATGTGTCTCTCTTAACACTCTTAGAGTCTCAATTGAGACCGGTATCAGATGCGTTGCTACCCCTGAGGACTAGGTTCGAACGCATCGAATAATGTGAGTATGTCTCTCTTAACACACTTAGAGTCTCAACTGAGATCGGTGACAGATACGTTGCTACCCCTGAAGACTAGGTTCGAACGCCTCGAATAATATGAGCATGTCTCTCTTAACACTAGAGTCTCAACTGAGATCGGTAACAGATGCGTTGCTACCCCTGAGGACTAGGTTCGAACGCCTCCAATAACGTATAGTGTCTAACTTAACACTCTTTAAAACAGAATAGAACAGCAATTAACAATGGTTTCCTTAACATTAAATAGTACGTGGCTTCGAGCGTCAAGAGAGTCCTATGTATTTATAAAGGATTATTTCTCCTTAAGGTGCCATGCTGTCTAGTTTCAATCTACATCTGTACCTGAATGGTAATTAATTAAAAAAACCTTACATTAGCAGATAGCGAAGTAAATAAGTAATTAAAACAAACATTTTATATTATGACCGCATTAATTTCCACTTCATTGCAACGAGATAATTGTTCAGTCGGTTGAACATGAAAAAATATAGCGGGGCGAATCGTATTGTACCCACTGAACTGATTATTAATAGCTTACAATTTATGATGAAGAAAAACAACTAGGCAAGATTATTCACTTGTTAAACGCAGAGTGGTTAATCTATAAAGCTTTATCTGTTAACATGGTGTCAATAGATAGATGCGCCCCGATTCATTCATGTTTAACTCGAAAAACTGACAAAAAATTGCCTTTGATATCAGTTCCCTGTCTACAGGGAATAACTGTTCCCTCATTTCCGATGCGTTCCACACAAGTAAGTAGGTCGACTAGGAACTATCATGTATCTTCCCTTTCGCTTAGAATTTTTGCCTAACGTTGATTTTTAGTATGGTGGTTAGCATTCACATTATTATCATAAATATATCAGACATATTACTCTGTTGGCTAGCGAAGCACTCCATCTACTTTTATTATAATCTACAATATATAATGCAAACTCATTAAACATTAATGAAATAATAATAAATTTGAAAAAATGTTTATTCACCCCAATATTATAAAGAGAATAATTCTTCTTTTGTCCGCGCGCTAATCTGGAAGTAGTAAATAGGTTTGAAGATAACTTTTGGAATTGTATATATCATTTATTGAGGAAATATATAAAAAAATTGTGACACGTGACACTAGAAGCGTAGTTTGAACTATTTGTAGCATGTGCTTTGGGTAGTGCTTTGTGTAATAAATGGATTTTAAGATTATTTTCAGAGAGAAAGTGAAATTGAGATAAGTGACAATGGAAAAGTAGGAAAAAAGAATATTATTAATAATAATAATAATCGTTTATTTCCACCACAAATACATAAAGGGTTACAAAACTTAGGTGCATTATAACAAAACTAGAGTATTTGTGGAGGCTGGTCCCTATAAAAGGTTAAAAAGCTAAGTATACGTAGTGTATGTGATGTAATATTTTAAATTAAAACACAAATATAATTAATAAGCTTGGTATAAATTAATAAACCGAGTTTCAAATTACGACTCTACAGAAGTTCCAGTTCAAGATGAACAGTAGTAACATTCCAAAAACACGAAATGAAACAAAATGCCTTCATAAAGTGAATTATGGGCAAATAAAATAATTACATACCTTATAACAATCTGAATAAGCTGGATCGGTATAGTCATTACTGTACCGATAACCTTGATAAGAGTTGCTCTGGTTAATTGATGATAGAGGCACTGATCCCGCTAAGGGTATCCCACTGCCCAGTTTTGCATTCGAACACAGAGTACTGTCTGACCCAGTGTTTGAATAATCCTAAAGAAAAAATGACACATATATAGCTATATAAGCTAACACAAATATAAATTATTATGAAAACTGAAAATGTGTTCGGGTATTTCGTTTATTCAATTTAACGCTTTTTAGAAGTTTGCGTCAAAATAGTAAAATAAAAATGTTATAATATACTAGATAATATATATTATGTTCTTTGATACCCATATTGTTGTGATAATAAAAAAAAACATCTATTCCCACTCCTTTTTTTCCGTTCGAGGGTGCTAATTTAAAAAAAATATATATAACCTATGTCACTCTACAAATTATGTCACAATCTGTAAAGCAGTTTGGGGTTGTAAAACGTGTCAAAGAAGTGAACATACATATATACAAACATACATACACACACTCGAAAAACATTACCCACCTTCTGACGGCCTCAGGTGATTATAATGAATACATCTTATTAAGTCATGCAGGAGTACGAAGTTATAATATTAGAATTCAATTATTACTTAAGAAATGTTGAAGCTATATCTTAAGGAATTGCTAAGAAATATTTTATCATAATAAATAATGTTTAATAGTTACAACGAACAAAATTAAACGATAATTGGAAGAATTCTTACGATATAAATTTGGCTGTAATTAGAAATCATTAAATTATTTTACCTACAGACATAATAGATTCATGATCTTGTAGAACAGTAGCTGAGGTGGTATTCCAAGTAATTATTGTTCGATAATAAGCCTTGGAAATAATTTTCTAATTTACTGAAAGCCCGTTAATGTATTCAGGCGGATCGATAATGTAATAAAATAGAAACGTCCTATTATCAAAACTCTGACAATGATAACAATAGTTAATGTGATGAAAAGTACTTTTACCATTTGCGTAAAAGGCTCATGAATATTTAAGCCTCGTATACACCATCCATCTCTTGTGTACGTACTACGATACTTTAAGAAAATAGTTCATTTTTATTCCATTTGGGTTACACAACAAAAATATGTAATGATGACGTAAGGATCTTTACATTTATTTATGTTAAATATAATTCATTTTAATCATTTGAATAGATTGATTCTAGGCGGATCTACGGAATACACTTTAGGAGCATTAACTCGAAAATTCCACTATTATTCGATAAGCCAATACGATTATTTCATACGAACAATAATAACTCAATGTAAGGGAGTAGTTTCTAATTTTTAAATACGTTAAACTTAAACACGACCTTTTTAAAGTTCACATGTCTTTACACGCTAATAAAAATGTTTATTTTACAAACACTCTAATTGAAATAGGTAACGATATAAATTAGGACGTGAGAAAACATAAAAAGTCAGTCGCTACTATCGCTAAAATTGATTAAACATACGTTAAAATAAAATGTAGCTCCACGTAATCCGTAGCTGGAACGTCGGAACGAAATCGAGAAAAACGACTTAGTAAACAGAAAGGCTAAAACTAAAACGATTTTAAATTGAATTTCCATCGGTATGAAGTGGAACTAAAAAGAAATTTTCACGCTCGCTAGCAAACATGGTTCTCCGATAGTTCTAACACTAATATAATACTTACGATTTCACAACTCCCATTTGCTTGTCGCAGTTCCAGTTTCAAATCGCTTATGTTTGAATTTCTATCATTCTCTTTGAACAATTCTTCTGCTGTAACGGTAACATCTGGTTTCTCTGTTACTTGAGCTTGTTTGTTCTTCCTTTGCTTCCTTTGACACAGTATTACCAGCATTATTACCGCTGCCACCATTATCGTGCCCGATGTCACTCCAAATAGAATTAACAGCAGGGGAAACGTTTCTAAAAATAAGTAAAAATTCTGTTTATTCCTGATACTAATTTGTATTAACGGTGAAACTAAGTAACGTTTTTGTCTTTTGTTTTAAGACAAGTTACAGATTAAAAACTATAAATATATATAGATTACTATCTGTGCGATAATTTACAAAATGTAATCGAAATGAAAATAAATTATAATGATTTGCCACAAATCAAAAACGTTTTTCTCCTGCTCTCTCTTCATCATTTTAAGTGGCCTTACTGAGATCAAGGTTTTATGCGAAGTTTTAAATGAAAATGTTACGTGGCATAACATTTGATAATATTCTTAGGCACTTCTAACACAACGCGTAGTTTCCAGAGTGATATCTTTATGATAATAGAGCTTGTTTCCAACGATGAGCTCCTGGCATATGTAGTGATAGGCCCCGTGTCATTTGCCAACTATCTACCTTATGTATATGATGATATAGTGTAAGATGTATTAGTTTTTATAAGTTTGTTTAGAAAAAATACTGTTTTGTTATACAGCAAAATAATTCTATTTGATCTGATTTGATTCTATAACTATAGAATATAGAAACGATTGTCAAGCATATCAAGAAGCTATTTGCACAATTCTACAAGATAATTTATTAAAAAAAACGAATACTATAGTAATCTTTGTTTTATCTTTGACTCTATAATTACAGTCGGATTAGCGAAATCTTGGACAACAGGTAGTTAAACTTTAAATTAGAACATCCTTGTTTCATGATCATGTTACTAATAAGTTTTAGTTTGTATGCATGTAAAGTTTTAGTTCTGTTAGTAAGACTATCAATAAAATAGAAGGAAACAATTATTTACCAATTATATCAACTATTACATTTAAATTTAAAACATCATTGGAGACATTGTCAATATGATTATTATAGTTTATGTTTATTTCTACGTTTTTCATTAAATACGTAGTAAGTTTGCCTATTTATTATTATTATTATAGTTATAAATTTAAATAGTTCCTTCTTATCTTGTTACTATTTGAATCAATGTCCTACTTGGACTTATAAAGCGTGATAGTCTCCGGCTTTGTAAATACGAAGCCGACCTTATGTACCGTATAAATGAATTCTTTCTTTGCTTCCCTTCTTTCTTATTAATATTTCTTAGCCACCCCGGGCACCGTGCGTAAAGTTACTACGGCGATATCTTTACGATAATGCGCGGTCGTTTCCACAATGAGCGCCCGGCATATGCGGTGATGGGACCCGCGACACTTGCCAACTATCGCCTGAGATGTATGAGGTTTTATAACTTTATATAGAAAGGATGTGTGGAAGTAATGAAACATTTACGTTTCTACTACTTTTGGAATTTTATGGCGCAAGTTCTTACGTGGTAGCGATAGTAACTTTAGTATTATACATATATTACACTATAGATGGTATACAAGGCGTCCTCCGATCAGTTGACTCATACTAATGTATGGAACTCCAAAGCATTATGGATTGATTGATGAGCACGATGGTTGACTTATTTTTAAAAACTTTTACTGTACTATAGTTACCCCTTAATGTCAGCCGGCATACTACTTTGATATTTTGATAGCAAACAAATGACTTTACTTTTATAGATGTAAACCAGATTTAAGCAACAAAACGGTTGTAAGCGTGTATTTATTTAACATTTTACAACCTAACTTAGGAGTAAGGAACTTTTGGAAAGATAAAACAAATGCGATTAAATAGCAAAGAAGACGTTGAATAAAATTCCAGGACATTTTCCCGAGGGTAATATATAAACGTGACGCAAAAGTTGAAGTTTTCAAATTTAAAAATGGATTTAGACTCCAAGTCTTACAAATAAGCCTTGAAATGGAAAATAGGAACTTACTTTAACTTCGTTTCTGTCATATTGTACTGGTATGAAAGAGGCGTGCAACTATTGCATTATTTTGTTACTGTTTTTGAGTGAAATAATGTTCAGAAAGTCTTTTGTTACGCTATTGTTTTGTTCCAGATATAAACTAATTAGTCAATGGTATATTATCTTAACACCTTCAGTTTCTAATGATTCGTTACCTTTTGGAGCTAATTTAGTTGAAAGTGTGTATTAAATTACACTTAATTAGAAAAGAGAGAAAAATGTTACATGTTAAATATATAAAGCAGCTATACATAAAAAATGTCAAAAAGATAAAAATAGAATTCCAAGATATCTACCAGTGGGTGATAAATAAGCGTGATGCAATAGTAGAAGTTTTCGAATTTAAAAACGGATTTATACTCGAGAGTCTTAACAAATAAGTCTTGAAATGTAAAATAGGAACGGACTTAAAATTTCTTTTTTTTTTTATACCTAAGCCTAACGATAAGGCAGACGGGCTACCTGATGGTAAGTAGTCACCGTCGCCTATGGAC
>DWNE01002058.1:0-19896 GCA_018249875.1 Cecropterus toxeus | reverse complement strand
AGATTGCGCTATTAACAGAGGAAATAAGGTGGTATCCAGTATTAGGCAACTATCCAGTATTCGGTGCCGCTCCCCTACTTCCGAATTCGCACCTGCACTCAGTTGGACAGCTTACAAGTGACGGCATAGTGAATCTTATTATTATTTTATGCTCTTATATCGTTCTAGATAGGTCAACTGGTGGTTCAAATGACCCATAATTTTTTCAACATGGGCCTGTAGTCTAATATGCCAACAAAAGTTATGCAATTTGAAAGCAGACATATTTGTAACATGCGGACACAAAACCCGCGTGATAAAGATTAAGTATATTATAAATATTTAAAATTAAATATCCCGAAAGAAATGCAGCCATATTGCGCCTGAAACTCGTTTTTCTAGTTCCTTGAAAAGAACTAGTGACAATACTTAGAAATAGGGTAAAATAAAACAACAAGGTCGAATGTAAACCATTTATTTGTAATAACTGTTTATTTCGAACGAACCGAGCTGCAGCGATCGCGTCGCATTAATGTAGATATATATAATAATATTCAAAGCTAATTTAAAAACTTTCGTACATTCAAATATTTTCTTCACAATTAAAAAACTACGCGACTAGTACATAGAGCGTATATTCGCTTTTGGTGGGATATGATCATTAGCGAATTTCGGAGCATTTACTATGACAACGCCTTTATAAATAAATAAAGGAATAAATGGAGGCAAAAGTCAGTAATTATGTCAAATTCAAAACCGTTAATTTTGATTTGGGAAATTTTAACGATTTTATTTAAACTTTTTAAATTACTAATTATCTATGCCAAACATTTTTAATGGAGTGATTTATGGGATTTTAATCTAAAATCGGCTAAAGGCTACAATAGATTCAACTAAATCATTTCAACCAATATTAAGGAAATGAAAACTAAGTTACGAAATGAATAGGAATACGGAATTTCAATTTAGGAATTCTATTTTTAATGATCATATCTCACCTGTTATATATGACAACACAATAACTTTTATCGATCCATTAGGCCTTAGAGTAAATGCAGCAATGACTTCGAGAATATCCTCAAAAAAACTCACGTAAGAAAGTTATTCAACATTTGAATTAAATGCGAATTTAAGAAGAGAATAAATTGACCACACGTTTTGATTTTAATTTAGTTCTGTAAAAGGAATATACAGCATATATATGCATTTTTATTTTTAATAAAATATATGGCCACCAATCCTTATAAACCGTTAAATCCATTGGAATGTATATGATTAAGTCACAATGAATTTTACCAAAATTTGTTATTGCCACACGAGGTTTGACGAGATAAAATATTGTGCATTTTTTTATAATGATCAAGTAGCAAACCAGCACGCAGTCCACCTGATGGTAAGTGGTTCCTCGCTGTTTCTGTCACTCTAGTCTAAGACGCCTCACATATGAGCGATCCATGCGACGTAACGTAAGAAGTGCTTCACGATAGAAATAGGTGTGGCGGTGGTATAAGCCCTGTTGAAAATACGTTCTATGTATTTGAAGTACATCGGATTAGCTCCTTCACATATTGAATTATATTCTTATTACTATCTATTATTTGTGATGGTATTCTTATAAAAATTAAAGATTTATAAACCTTTTTCTGTGAAATACATTTGATCACGTTCATATACGGCAAATTCAATGCAATAATTCAGTTTTATTTTTTATTAATGCTATAAAATATTGGTAAACTTTTTTTTTTTAAACACGCGTCACTAATCTGAACTCTTTGAGTTTAAACATTTTCCAAATTAATCTATGATTCTTCTTTCATCAATTGAATTAACTGTTACAGTTCTTACAAAACTTTTATTGCCAAAATGGTCATAAGGCTGAGAATCCATCGTGTAAAATAAAAAGAAAACAACGGTCACTGCTGCTTTTACTCTGTATCAAAATCCTTAAACGGTTTAAAAATCGAATGTCATTCTTTAACGTATATCCTGTGTTGCCATATCAGAGTTGGTTATTATACAGTAAAAAATCTATACATTCCCTTTAAAATGAGAATTACAAATCACAAACTACCGTCTAATATGTAAATATGATAATTTCGATTACAATGACCTTAAATATACAAATTCTTGGGGCACTTTCGTTAGATCAATCAAATACCTAGTGTCGGCTATTAGTGAATTACTTAGTGGCGAACGAGCATGCAGTCCACCTGACGGCAGTGGAAGTACCACTGCAGCCAATGAAGTAATCTGTCACAGGCTCACCACCTTAAGTAAAGCCTCTGCTCGATTCGTTGCAACCTTCGAGGAATAAGTTGGAATGCCTCGAAGTAAGTTCTGAGCTCTTACCAATCTGCTCCGAGACAATCAATACATTTGCTTGACTAATTAAGAAAGGCAATCTAAAATTAATCATTTGGATTTAAATCAAAACCTTATTTTTAATTACATGTGAACCCCATTGATTCTGTCATTTATCAAAAATATTATTAAGATTGTAATAAGACTAATAGATGTCTGGCCAAAAACCTTTTAAATACATTATGTCAAATAGTTGGCAATCAATAAAAATCATTAGGATTTTCTCCACAAAAACACGCAAATAACATTATAGATTGTATTGATCATCTCAGATGTCGGTAGTAACAAATTTTTGTAAGAGTTTACAACAACACAAATACCCTCAATTATATTTTTTTTGTACCGCTTTACTGAGCGATGTCACACACAACTTGAATCCATGAAAGAGGAATATAATGGTATAGAGCATAACAACTTGTTGATACCAAAATCTATAAATATAACGAAAGTAGGTTACTGATTAACTAAAAACTACTTTTAATGACTTTGGACTAAAACTTAGTGATGTGAAATGTTGTTTACAACGAAGACCATTTGAAATGATTTCATTTTGGCGGTTTCTGGTACATTTCTTTTTCAGTACTCGGAAGTAGCAATGTTTCTGATTGGCCTCAGATTTCCAGGTTTTAGTTGAGTGTGGAGTTTAGGGTATGTCCATCAGGGCCGGCCGTACTATTTGGCGAACAAAGGGTCCACTCTAAATGCCAAGGTCCAGAGGGCGCTTCAGTGATCAATAGAGTGGACAAATCATGTCAAACTTTCGGTGTTGTCGGGTTCTACACAATTGTACACTCAATTGGGACTATAAGCACAGGCAAGGCGCCATAATAGAATCTCGATTTATTCTAAAACTTGCTTCGGGCCGGCATTGATGTCCAAGGACAGTAATATCCTCATAGACTGTTTCTAGCATAGCATAACAAAAATCTTTATTCATGCCTTAAAATTTTAATATATTTGAAAACGAGTCATCACGTCCGCTATTTCTAACGTGACGAAAATGATTGAAGAATCAGATAAACTACTATATCACCAGTTTTCAGGAAATGATGCTGAACTTAGATGTTTTAGCCATTAAATACTGTTAACGAAATGGTTGAAGATTATGTGTGACACTGCTTGGTACACTGCACTCGTTTGATGGTATCTTCGTCAAATATTTATTCATTTTCACCTCCAAAATCAACCCGAATCACTAATATCCGACATATAAAACGCTACTTCAAATTTATAGAAAAAATCTATCCGAATTTCAAAGATCAAACAAGATTAAGAGTGAAACATTAAATACAGTTTCTAAGCACCCCTAATTAATATCAGTAGATAAAACACACAATATTTTAATTAACAATTCTTAAACTAGTTATATACATGTCAAACTAATTTTAATTTACTTCAAAATCGGTTCAAACAGGGTTACTTAGGCCCAGAACATGCCGTGGTTGGGTCAACCTAGCTAACTAAACCAAACTATATACCAACATATTTTAAATTCAATACGTCCTTCCAGTTGACTAGACTATGACAAACTAAACTTGATATGTCAAATTATACCAACCGATCACACATCGGTCCTTAACAATTTTAAAACTACCGCCAATTCTGCGATTGTCTGAGTAGTGGTTCCATTTTCAAAACTAAACGCAGAATTAACGGCAGTGGTTGAGCAGTTAATTCTATGATCTGTGGTATTTTAAAACACATTGTAAGTTTGTTTGTGTATTTGCCAGATCGTAAAACTAATGCATCATATGATATTTAGTACTAAAATCGGTAATGGTGTGATTTAAAGATATTGTCACACAATGAGGCACTGGTCTTACTTTGTATTACAGGGTCATCTCTACTGAACACTCTTCAGTTATAACTACAAGACTCTAATACTCTTATGGTAGTTTTGAAAAAGCACTTTTTCAGACCAAATTTGTTCCAAATGACGCCTTCTGATAAAACTTTTGTAGTAATCGTTTAAAACGGTTAGTTTTGTACCATACATTGTTTAGATAAAAAGTCGATTACAACCAGTTCCATCAGTAGTGACATAAATAAAATTCAACTGTCATAAAAGGCGGGAAAACTGACATCTAAACAAGTGCCTTACACAATCTATGGATACTTACGGAATAACAAAATCTAGTGCATCCCAGTGTAGTGGGATATCATATGAGAATCAAAATTACATGGGTGACTAAATTTCAGTCTATCATTTATCAAGGAAGACATGTCCGTAACAATGACAAATACAAATGGTTCATTACAAAATACTTAGTTTACTTTGTACTACTACAGAGGGTCTATTTTTGTTGTCCGTTTACAATAACTTCTAAAATACACTACGAGAACTAATTCGTTAAAACAAGGTCGAGACCATCACATATCAAGTATTCCAACGGGATAAAAAAAATTGTACAAAAAATATTGTCTCCATTTCCAAATTTCTAATCTTTGGTCCGTTTTCTACTTCTAAAACGCTAGCATTTTCATCGACAAAGCAATTTCATTTTTTTAATTATTTATTTTCAAAAAAAGTGAGCTAATAAGGCACAGTACTGTGTCTTAGGGGGTTTTATAGTTGATATGCCTTCGTTTTAAAACCTCTACTCGAATCTACTGGTCACTACGAGATTTTAAATATAAATTCTTTCAAGCAACTGCCATTACTTCTTTTAAATCACAATTTCATTTCGTTTACAAAGAAAAAATCGACTATACCATTCACTAAATACTCGAATTTATTTATAAACCCAGCACCCGAAACCATCGCTATCATCTACTATTCTATATACTGGGATGCACTTCACTAAAGGTACCTACGGAAAATAAAAAACTAAGCAGTGATGAAAGACAATACTGGTAATGGCTAGATTCGAAATGATATGTTATCATGCCGGTCGTTAAGCACAAGATCCAGGCTAGGTACACCTCTGTAGGGATGAAAATATTCTCAGTATTGCCTCACCACGGTTTAAAGTAGTCTTCCGTCTTCATTCCACCGGTAGCGCCGCCCAGCCGTAGTCATGCACGCCACCAGCCGCTCCCTTAAGTCGACATGCATCTATTTCCAAATAGGGTCTGGTATTCTTCAAACTATCCACAAAATTACTATAGTCTACCAAAATCTGGGTTTCCCTCAAAACTAACTAAGAAAAAAACTGGCGCCCAACGTGGGACCGGAAGCTCGTACTAAACTACATCGTCAACTTGAATCAAAATGTTTCGAATCTAATGTAATAATATAATGTAAGGTAAAAAGCGATAAATGAAAGATCAGCTGTGTTTTGTGTCACCATTTATTTCTAAATCGACTAAGTGAAGATGAACCATATATAAATTTTATTTGAAGGCTGAAGGAGGCGCGCGGCCCGCTCTACTGCGTCCACTAGCTAACGTAACGTTACAGCGGAACGTATATCAACTAAACGCCCTTTTTGTTAAGATCCTCCTTCGAGATTCTCCATTAATGTACAAAAAAGGCGCATTAGTACCAAGTTACATAATGAGTAAGTCTACATATTATCGCCTGTTCACTATTACAAAACATTCATTTTTTTGCGACAGAAGCTAATATGGGAGGTTCCGTTTGCATAGACTTTGAAAATACAACGCTCGGAATTTTAGAACAGTATCAGGTTTTTACAAATTATGAAAATATAAGATAAACAAACGATTAAGAAAGTCAATATTTAAGTTTAAAATATTACTTAAAAATTATATGAATATTTAAAAAAACCGGTATTAAAATTCTCCGGAATTACTTCACACATTTTGACATTGTTCAAACGATTAGTCTTAAGATTTCTTTTTAATAATAATAAGTACTTAGCCACAAAAAATTAAAGTGCTTTAAAAACAAATGTCACACAAAAACCAGTCTATGCTCTGAAACACCATCTGACGCACTTAAAATACAGTCTACTGGTACAGCTACGAACCCAAACCCTTAACTACAGGTATCCAATATTATACATAGAAAATAACCCTTAAATATTGCACAAGAATCACCTATAGCGATTTGTGTGGGAAAAATCAGCCCGTAACTACAATTCTATTTTATCGTCGATAAATAAATTTAATCTACCGTAAAATGCAATTACAACCAAAATATACAAAAAAAATGGAATGTAAGTACAGCCTCTATTTCATTTTAGCTTTCGTAGACACTTCTAGTCGGTCGCTCATATTTTTCAAAATCACGCTTGTTTTATACGAATATTTGGAAATATTAGTTATAACCAATTACATTCAACTTGATAGTGGATATTTCAGATAAAACTTCGTAATAACTTACGAAACAACGGCGATTATAAAAGATATGAGATTGAAAACCAAAAGCCCCCATCATGAGAGACGCCATCTAACTTTTTAAATACAAATCTAGCCAGAACATGTTCACATTCTGCCTCTGATCGGATACACGCACTGTGAGAGACTAGGCCATAACATTTACTAGCAAAAATCGCCAACCGGCGGCCGAGCGGAGCCCGTTAACAAACAACTTAAAAACTCTCACAGCGCGTTCTAAAGAAAATGGCCGCACGCCTCAAGCGGCGTGAACGCCCTACGTTAAACAAGTTAATCACATACTCTCACTTAACAAGTGACCGTTTATCACGATTTAAAATACATATACCAACACGCTACTGAATACACCGATTCCTATTATACAAAAATATTGTAATATTTCGCATGTGTGTATATCTAACGTACATAGCGCGCGCTGCTGTGCATATTCCCACCTAGCAAAGAGAGGTGCTTCATACTTTAGAGTTTATCATACGAATTAAGTGATTAGCCGCAGCGCGCGCGTGCTGTTTTAATTATAATATAATTAATGTTATTGCTTTCGGTTAATCATACTTAATACACTATTAATATTGGTATGTAAAACTTCAAAATCACTACACTACACGTCTACACTAGCATCTGCCGTACATTTAAAACACACAACATAAATTTAATTTTTTTTTTCATTATAACATACTTTATATTATACCAATCCAAAAATTGTATATTAATCCATGTATATATTATAACCTTAGTAATAATTAAGAATATATTTTCATTTTTTTTTCACATTGGTCCAGTTTAACCTGGAGTCGCGAAAAGCAAGAAGGAACATCACTAGTGTAATGTTGCCGATGCTGTGCTATGGCATATGTGGTGTATGGCACATCACTACTGCGAAGCTTTTTTTCTATAGAATAGAAACATTCTACATCTAAGCATAGTATTGAGCAAGATTAAGACTCTGTATTTGATCGAAATTTCTCCAAAACAACTTTCGAACACTTCAAAAAACTAATTAAAAATGACTAGAGAGGAATGTATTTTTCTTATGGCAACAAAGTATTAATTTAGCGTCTTAGTTGGCAATGTCTTCCATTATTATTGTCTTATACTTATGCTACTCGGCGTAATATAGCGGGTTTTCTCAATTTGGCATACACTACTATTGACTATATCAACCGACCCGCCATTTTGTTTTCAATCATAAAATGGCGTCGATCTACAACTCTCCTGTTACTAAGTTGACGCTGTCCATCGAAAAGGAATAATCACTTGAGCAAATCGAAACATTTTGGCTACGTATTTGGCCGTCTTTGGCAAATTAGATTGGAACCAGGAAGACTGTAGGCCTCAAGCGAAGCGTCACTACAAGGTCTACACTACGTGTCTACGTCCGCAATATTCCTCTCAGAGACATCTTCGGCTCCGGGAGGAATATCCTTAATAGCACGTTTCACAACCACCGTGTGGCAAACGCCTGTTGAAAGAATTGACAGTGAAAATTGGAAGATACATGTTTTGTTCATTTTTACACCATGCCACCATGCCTTACGCCTACATTGCTGAGTTCAGAGTCGAGGAAGGTTAGTCACGAGTGTTTAAGACGCATAACTACTAATATACATAATACGCATGCCTTCAAGAGCGTACTACAAACTTACCATTCCGCCTTCGTCCCCGACCCGCGCTTAGAGGTTTGGCGCCCGACGCGGGGCGTATCGCTCACGCAAAATCATTCGCGCAAATCAATCTACCGATCATTATTCAACGTGCACGCTAAGCTAGAAGGAGTTGTGAGGAAACAAACCACACCCCGGCAAAGGTACTAACCCCGCGCGAAATAAAACACATTTATTGTTCTAATATTATCCATGTAATGACACATTAGGTATCTAGGTGCTCCATTACAGTACATACAGTTATGTACGGGCAAAACACTCTAAATACAATCTACGTCTAACCTACGACCGTCGCTGGCTGCCTCGAACCGCGGTCCGGGCAGCGCGCGGCGGTATTGCGTCATCAAAATACAGTGTTTTAGAGAAAATAAAATATATAAATAAACTTTTGTTAGCTCGCCCGAGGTCCCTTCGGCTCTTGAGCTTCGAGACCTCGAGCCAATATACATAGGGTATATGAAAAAAAAATTAAGTACATAGTTCAAATAAAGGGCTACTACCGCTGTTATCTAAAACTTTGGCAAGATACCAAGCGGCCGCCCCGGGGTTACTAAAAGTGTAAGACATCACAATCAATAATATTATCAACCATCTAATACTGAAAATTTCAGGAAAAAATGCTAATATACAAAAGGGTGTTATCATTGGGCGAGGCGGTCGACGCCTTGCGTGTCAATATAACATTAGTTAATAAACAAATAAATATGGCCTTCTTAATGCCGAAAATAAGTAAATTAGTCATTGCTTCCATGCAAATTCAACTTTTGTAGATTTTACAATACAAATAAATTGAATTACCCGACGGTAATGTCAAGTACGCGACATAGATGGCGTTATTCACACCAACTACCCGCATCACGAATTTTTTTACTTATATGTGACACGCAAAACGGGACAATCGCTTGTAATCTCAGGAGGTTTCTAGCCTACTTATATTAAGAATACTGCTAATAATAATAAGGGTATGTGTTTACATGTGAAATAGCATTCAATGTGTTTGGCGCGTGGAAAATGTAGGCACAAGTAATTTAAAACTATAACCTAAAATAAAGTGTCTATTGCAAAGGCGGTATATCTATTAAAAATATTTTTAAAACATTCAGTTGAAAATTGAATGAGGGTACTTGTGATTTAATGGTAATTTTTTGTTTTTTTTTTTACCTCGCAATATTTGTCCACATTTTTTTGAGAATCATAACATGGCAGATTATTTGGTGGCAACCAGAGAAGCAACCTTTAGTCTCAACTCTAGTGTTAATCCAAAGTTGCGTTGCCACCTGAATGAGATTCTTGCCACTTTTTCATATATCCAACGTGTTGTACCATATATCTAAAATGTTCTATCAGACCTAAGTACCCCAGAAATAATAAAATAAGAAAAATGTCAATTGAGTAAAAAAAAGTTGCCGTCGAGAATTTCTACCAAGTAACTTTTTATAATTCCGCAAGTAAAATCTAGCTAAATTTAGCTACTTTTAACCATCAAACCACACAAAATTGTTTTAGATTCGACATTTTTCGTAACACATATTTATGTAAGTGTATATATAATAAAATACATATTTCCACGCACCAAACAAACATACCAAGTGTGCCGACCTCAAAAACTGCTAGGGAATATGGTCGACGAAGCTACCGCATGCACTCTGCACTACACAGGCCGCCCGACTTTGCCCAACCTTTAATATTACGGAAATACTAAGTACATTATTGTCTCATCGGCTCCAGTTAATTGAGCTTTTTGCTTTTATTATTAGACATTGAGGGAACGAGTAAACGGCGACGTCACGTGATAAAGTTCCTTTTAAATAAATCTGGCACTTTGAACCGGATTTTCTTAAATCTGTAAGGACCAAACATTTAATGATATTGTAGGTACATTCCCAGTCTTAATGACTGAGCTTGTGCCTACAACAAATCCTGAGAAATGATCGTTAGAAATCAGAACTTTATTTTCCCAGATATTCCTAGTTTTACTACTAATTATCCTCACCAAGTACTTTGGAAAACCCTTTATCGATATCCTTCAATCGCCACGCCTACCGTTTACTCGTTTTAGTCATCCATTTACCACTTTACACGATTTTAATATATAATCAACTTTCAAAAGATTAAAATACTGCTGTAAAGTGAGACTACCCTCTTCATTTCTTGTTAAGAACCTCTCTATTAAACGTGTAAAGTAATTAATGAATACTACCCACGCAATACGAAATAAAAAAATAAGGTTATTTGGGACAACACAAGACCAGGGGAAAACTATACGAATTGAAATTATAGGCTAATTTGGAGATCGATTTAAAAATGGGCAACTTTATACTTACATCATTTTTTTTTTCTATGGAAGTTGTAAATGAGCGTAGAGTCCACCTGATGGTAAGTGGCCACTGCCGTAACGACATCTGTTATCAACCCCAGATAAGATCAGTCTTACCTGTGGTAAGCCACAGATGCGTTGCCAACATGAGGACTAAGATTAAACGCCTCGGTTGAAAATGTCTTAACCACACCCTTTAGATCAAAACACAGCAGCTTAACACTGTCGTTTATAGGAAAAACCATCAAAACGTGGTATATGTCGCCATTTTTATAAATATACCCATTTTAGCCTACAATTTCAAATCGTTTCACCCCAGTTCAAATATTATACCAACTAATATTATACCCGAGTCTAATTCTGTTCCTTGAGCCTTTGAACGACATTGCAATCGTTTTAAATCCAATGTTGCATTCTGCATGTCATTAAGTACCACGTGTTAGAGACTTAGTCCCCGAAATTTCCACTTAAACCTAGGAATTGCACAAACACAACCATCAATCGTCTTTTATATATTTTAGATTATCATAATTATAGTATTAATACTTTTCT
The DNA here is from genome assembly GCA_018249875.1 of Cecropterus toxeus. Taxonomy (NCBI): domain Eukaryota; kingdom Metazoa; phylum Arthropoda; class Insecta; order Lepidoptera; family Hesperiidae; genus Cecropterus; species Cecropterus toxeus. The sequence goes on along the minus strand of DWNE01002058.1, from coordinate 8,721 downwards.
AATCACAGTGTATAAGATTTCGAGTATTGCTTGCAAGATACTACACTAATGGGGAAAAAATTAAGTACGACAATAAACTCACTATATCTAGTATCCAAATAGTAAATGTAACTAAAATACAGATATGTTTCAAGAAAAATATAGCATTATATCGAATTTGAAATTCAAATTGGGCTTCTTCGATTCGCTAGAAAAAGATCAATTCTTCCGTTCCGTTGAAATCTGAATAAACATTTACATTGAACAAGGTTTAAATTTTCCACGTCCAAGCGTTAAAACGAGCAAAGAAGCCCGTATTCTTACATAACAAACACGAACTACCGTCACAAATAGTTATAAAAACTTACCTTTTCTCGTAAAAAAAAATACGTAATACATTACAATATGAGAATTCCGAAATAGAATAGTCAATAGACGAGAGAACTCAGGCCCAAACCGATATTAACACTAATAAATATATTTAAGTGATACATATTTTGGTGCCCAACGTGGGACCGGGCCGAGCAAAGTCGGGCGACAGCTATAGCGGCTTAATACTTAGCTTATTGTCTTAGGACACTCTGGATGTTAGTGCGCATTCCCTGATAATTGCTAAACTAATAAATCGTACTCACTAAAATCGCCCGTAGCGTCAGCTTCGCGGTAACGCAGCCAAATTAAGAAGTAACCACGATGTCCGCTTACACGTTACATTTCTGTATAACATCTGCTGTACATCCAAAATGGTCAGGCATCCGTCCACCGCTCAGCTTCGACCAATCGAATGGACATTGAATTTTGTCTTTTCCAACTTATAGCCTCTTATTAACGCAAATACAATGTATTCAATACAAAAACAATGTTTCATACACTACAAACATACGTAGAATCGTAGTAATTGCACACAGAAATACTTATAATACAGATAAAAACTAATATAATCAAACCATTTCAATTTACAATCAAATCTACGACACACTGCCCACACCACACTGACTACCCTCAATTTTTTAAAGACAAAATCCAACTACAATGGACTCGCGGTGATCCTACAAAATTCCAACGCGGTTTTGGAAAAAAATGCTTACTACATTGCATTGCTTCCGAGCACTTAGTTATAGTAATATATTTTTAAGTAATACCTTGCAATCCGACAAAGAAAATCAAATTCAAAATTATAACCCATCAATAATGATAGCCTTCTTATGGCATGTAAGTTTTGATTTAAAAAATAACATATATAACAGTGTTTAATAAGGAATTATTGTAGTCCAACAAGCAGTGAAAGTTCGAAACCAAAACACCACTAAAATCTTTCAAATTACGTGCGTATTACAAACTAATTATCACTGCTTTACAGTACAGTTAAGGAAAACGTAAGGATACCTACACATCTCAATGAAAAAAAAAGGGTTTTAAAAGGTGTCCAATCGCACTTGGCCAACTTGGCTATGGCCTAAAACTCATTCTGAGAGACTCGTGCCCAGCAGTGGGACTATAATGAGTGGACCATGGATATCACGGGGTATTCTCCTTCGATAGTGTTGTCGAAAAGCCATACTCATCGGGACAGTAATTGGCTGAATCTTACGATAGTCAATTCTTTAATCATACAAGGCATGCTCTTTGGGACAATAACTGGTTGGATCTGACGATAGTCATTTCTTTAATCATACAAGGCATGCTCTTTGGGACAATAATTGGCTGAATCTAACGTCACTTGTTTTACGAGGCATGCTCTTCGGGACAGTAATTAGCTGAATCTAACTATAGTCACTTGTTGAATCATACGAGGCTTCCCGGATTACAAGATGGTTGTCGGATAACAAGACCGGTTAAAAATGCCGGATAACCGCAAGTCCAGTGCACCATTCGTTATGGGGCATCTATAATCTACATTTCATACATAAATGGCATGTAATGATTGCTTCGAGTTAGATATGTATGAGAGTGTGAGCGTAGCGGGCGGCGCCGGGTGACGCGCGGCGTCTCGTGACGTCATCGCCGCCTACGTTCCGACGGCCTGGCGGCTGTATAGGGTTGGCGTTGTTTTTTACAAGGGCTGTTTTTCATCTTTTTCAGGGTTGTAGGTACTTTTGACCTTTGATTCGACTTTCCATAGGTAATTAGGTTATCTATTCGTTAAGGTAATCTATTTTGTTTTGTTTTGTAAGATTGTTAAAAAATGTTTTTACGGTTTTTTTCAAGTAACACATTTTTTTTTCACTTAGGTATGGCATTGTTTGTATCGAACGTTTAAACAGACTTCCCAGAGGAAAGAGGTTATCTATTAATCGCGTATTTTTTGCTGAATTGATTTGTTATTTTGGAATTGTAATCAAAATATCGGTTTTTTTGTGCACGGTTGCTGCCTAGAGCTGAGTATCTGGGGGAAGTATGTATATTGTTTTTTTTTGCAGAATGTACTGTTCGTTTGTTAACTGTATGGTGATTCAATTATTTTAAAAGATTGTTGCATTATTTTTATATTCTCGTGGTAGTCAGTATGCATGCCAACTTTCCGGTTAAAAGACGCAATTACATGCGTGTAACGAATTTGCGCACGCATAAGAGGTACATAAGTGACAAAATTTATTTCTAGTATTTACTTTCATCGATCATTTGTTCAATTTAAATTACCAATATTGTTACGCGCCTACATAAATACGCACGGTTTTTTTATATACATATTACGGTATGGTTATTTCCGTCAAAAGTCGGCAGCCCTGAACGTTTTCTATTCTCTTGACAACTCGGCATTTAAGAGTGAGGGGAGGTAGATGTTCCATATAAATGCCACCCACTCTTGTCAAAATTAGATTTGTATATTGGAACATTCGTTTATATTTAGGTCGAATTAATTAGTATAGCACGCATATTATTTATAGAAATTGATTTTTTAACGAACTTATCGTTGGTTATTTGGACCTAGCACAGACATAGTTCAGTCCCCTTTTGTCTCTTATAAGATTCTGTATTGGGTCTAGGTGTTTTGGTATTTGTCTGTGTCCATGGCGCCCATGACACGAGTAAAAATCATAGTATGGGATTAGAAAAGAATTTTTTTCGAATGATTTTGGTTGAATTTTAGCCACCAGGCGTTATAATGGGTTAAATAGTGTCGTTAAATACTTATATAATATTATTATTATTTTCATATTATTCAATAATGCGGTGGGTTTAATTTTCACTAGCACAATTGTTTTATTTAACAACTTGGCCCTTGCACTGCCGTATAACATATATAAGGAAACCTAGTATTATTATTTTTTTAATTTTATGTCGTAACTTAAGTATTTTTAAGATTAAGATATTAAATCACTGGGAATTGTCAATTTCTCAACATTCAAGTCCTTCTTAAGTGTCGTCATATGTGTCATATAATCTTATTTATTACATATTTTTATCGCAACACTGTTTTTTTAAACTTAAACGTCACTTCTGGCGTTTCGCCATTTTAAAGATACGCTAACGACGCGATTAATTAATAGTAAAACAATATCAAAACCGGAAGGACGCGGGTTTGGCACAATTTACTTGTAACTCTTTAAAAAATGGCACGAAAATATAATACTGATTCGTGACGTATTTTAAATTGCAAAGCACAGATAAAACAGAAAACTGGGGCGTTCGCGCGTCACTCGGCGTCCACAGACCGCATATAGTATGTTTACTTTTTAAATTAAATAATATAAAAAAAATTACACAGAATTGCTACGAGATTCATTGGGTACACATCGCGAGTATATCAATATAATATCAATAATCAATCAATATTGCCAACGTTCGTGCACTATCTAGACTACTATTACAAATCCAAGACAAATAATAATAAGAAATTAGTTTTTTAAAAGTTCAAACTAAATTATCTGAGATCTTCGCCTTATATTTAACTTTAAAAAAAAAAACGAAATGCGTATCTTTGCTTCGGGGCCCGCTTTGGGCCTAGTATTGCTTGTCGAGAAAAAAGACGTCGACTTAACCTAAGTCGTTGAGCGGAACACCAAACGTTCCGAATACTGATCGAGCAGACCACACGACGCGGCAAGACGAGCGCTAAATCCGAAAGAGTGTAGGAACTGTTAGAAAAAAAGCTGCGAGCGAAACCGACCTCGGGGGCGTCGGACGTGTCGGGACCGAATCCAGGGAACGTCAGATCGAACGGAATCCCGAGACCTCATCGCGGGGTCGAGCGGACCGTTCCGGACACGTCCAACGCCGCCGACCTCCAGCGGGCTGGGCCCCGGGCGCTTAGATGTACATGGGGAGGCCGTACATCGCGCCCCAGTCGACGCCCTGGAACGACGACATGTCGACGCCGGCGAGCGAGTACGCGGCGCCGAATTGCGGCAGCGCGGGCGCGGGCGCGGGCGCGGGCGGCGCCACGAGCGCGGCGGGCGCGGCGGCCGCGGGCAGCGCGTACGGCGCGTAGCGGTACGCGTGCGCGCCCACCGCCGGCACCGCGCCCACGCCGCCCGCGTACACCAGCCCCCGCCCCGGCCGCAGCACCAGCCGCTTGCCGAGCGCCAGCGGCGCCGCCGCCACCGCCTCCTTCGGCTGCGCGCGCTTGCACTCCACCTTCTTGTTCTTGATCGTGTGGAAGTGGATGTCGCACACGCGCTCCACCGCCTCCTCCGAGTGGAACGTCACGAACCCGAAGCCGCGGTGGCGCTTCGTCTGCTGGTCCATCAGCATCACTGCGTCCTCGACGAGACCGAACTGGGTGAAGTAGGCCCTGACCTCCTCCGCGGAGGTGTCTTGCCCGACTCCCCCGACGAATATCTTCTTGGTCTTCGCGGGGCGGGGCGCCGACTTCGGGGTGGCGTGCTTTGGGTCGATGCGCTTGCCGTCCAGCGTGTGTACCGGCATGGCGAGCACCTTGTCCACGGAGGCCGCCTCCTGGAACGTGATGAAGCCGAAGCCGCGCGAGCGCTGCGCGCGGCGTTCGCTCAGTATTTGAATAGCATTAATCTTTTCGTCGATCAAATTGTTGCCACATGTGAAAAATCACTTTGAATGTAATACAAACTACGACTTATTGTCATCTTTTTATGAATTCAAACTTTTATTCCAGTAGTATCCCTTAGAAAAATTGAAAAAATGTATAGATTAGTAACACATGAAAATGGTTATCTTTAAGATAAAAATGAAATACAGCGGCGAAAACAACAGAAGGTACAAAAAACAACACCAAAGCGATTTTTCAACACGCAGCTACAACAATATTTTGAAAGGATGCCAGGTAATTGATTTGAGGATGAGAACCGACTTTAAATCCCATGCTTTGCGTACATCCTTTTAAAACATTTACCATATCAGTTATAATCCAAACATAGCCATTGAACAGACTAAAAAACACACATAAAAATCAATTAATATTAGACTTTCAACTCTACTCTTTGTTCCTACCAATGTTATTGCGTTATTTCCTAAATGACATACATATAACTGCTATATGTGAGTATACTGTATCAAACAATACCAGTGTATCTATATATAATTATGTGTTACATGTTCGTACGTTATGTTATTCAAGGATAATCGAAGTTAATTTGGCGTTGGCACTGCCAGGTTTCCAGATGATGTTCCTGTGTTGTGATTTAAAAAATATCAAGATTTTAATTATTTTTTTTAATACATTCAAATAGGAGTATCGAAATTAACTTGGCGTTTACACTGCCAGGACCCCATGTGGCGCTTCTGGGTTCTGCTTTAAAGATATCAAGACTTAATAAGTAGCAAACGAGCAGGCAGACCACCTGATGGTAAGCGGTTACTGCCGCCCATGGACATCTGTAAGCAATTTCATATAGAACAGGGGTTATATATGAAGGCGATCACATGCGTTGCTACTTCTGAAGACTAAGATGGTCAACTCATATACAATCGAGCCGGCAACTACCCCCTTTCACCGCAGCGCAAGTGCCAGTGTGACTTCAGATAGAACCCCTGTTCTATATGAAGCTGCTTACAATTGTCCATACGGCAGTGATCCCACCATCAGATGGACTGCATGGTCGTTTGCTACTTGAATATGATAAAAAAAATTGTTGACCAAACATGAAGACGCTGCTGCAATCTCCTAGACTGTCCCTTTGTTGTCTACATCCTCGAGGAGATAGAGTGATTGCATCCCAGACCACATGAGACATAACATTCAATTGTCGATCAAAAACATGTTTAAATTAGCGACTCAGTACCTAATCCTACCAAGCAATGTTACAAGACCCTCAAAATCTACCATTTTTTGAGCTTTCATTCTTGCCAATCTATGCTAAGTTTACTTCCAAACTAATTAAAGTAACTCCCGAATTAACTATCCAATCTTCGGTATTTAAGAATACAATTAGCTAAAAACTAATTAGTGTAATATAACACGAGGCAGTATAGAGAAGTTTCCGCTAATGTTGCCATGTTATAAAACAAAATCTATCAAAAACACTGATAAAAAATAAAAGTCAACTAAAAAAATTTGCGTGTTGGACACATAGGGCACAAGTGAAACTTCTAAAAAGTAGCCTACAAGATAATAGATAATAATAATAACAAAAACTTATGTTTTTTTTTTAATCATTTAAATAATTACTGCGGCCCGTATTCGGACATTTTCCCTGTTCGTAGAATTTTAAACTCTACACACTTTCAGGACAACTCTGTCAATTTTTTACCGTTTTCGAGTCATTTCGAAAACATTTGTCATTTTTTTTTCAATCCTTGCCGACACGAAAACCTTTACACATCGTTTTCGTATCATTAGAACTACATATCAAAAAAGCAAAGTTGATTGTTAAATTTTGATTTCAAACCTTATTTGACTGGATTAAAATCAAACGATTTTAAAGAAGTTTCACTTTAAACACGCCAAAACTGAATAAAACTACCAAACATAATTTTTTAACCATGGCAACACGATTATGAGGGCGATCTACAAAGTGTTAGATGTTTCAAAGAGAGCTGTTACTTATACTGTTAAATATTACCTAAGTTAGTCTAGCATGCCTCCACTATGGACAGATTTAGTACGAAGTACCTACATCTCATTTATATATATATATATATATATATGTTACCCATAGCCCAACTATTGATATACTATTTTTTGCTGTGAACAGAAATATTGAGCAGATATAACAAATATCATGAATTTTCCATCCATGTCGTGGGTAATTGAACTATTAATGAAAGAGGGTAGTCTGGAAAGTCTCTCTAGTACATTTCATTAAATATGGAAGTAGCAAATACATGCAATTCATCTGATGGCAAGTGACCACTGTGGTATGGACAGTTGTAAGCAACTTCATATAGAACTGGGGTTCTATCACAGAAGCGTTGCTACTCCCGAGGACTGAGATGGTCGCCTCATATATAAGTGAGCCGGCAACCACACCCTTCCTCACGCAAGAACTGCTTTACGCTAGAAATAGGTGTGGTGGTGGTACTTCCCCGGTCGAACTACATTGGTTCTACTACCTGGCTAAAGTATAGTTGGTATATAAACTGTTTATATGTAGTAGTATGTAACGTGTGGCAAAGCCGTCGCCACGGCAAGCGTCGCCACACCAATCAGTTTTACCTGCGCGTACAGATGTTTCACATCAAAAGAGGGTATCGTACTACTTTGGAGTCTGAGTAAGAGGCATGATCGCTTGCGGGAGATCTCTTTGCCAGAGTTTACGATCTACACAAGCAAGCTATAAAAGGTACGACAAATAAAAATAAAACTTCAAGACAGACGCACAGATAAATTAAATGTAGCTAATAGAATACATTAAAGCTCAAATCAGATTAAACTCGGAAAATAAATCGCGTTGCATTCCTTTTTGTTTAGGATTCCGTATCGCAATTGAAAAACGGTTTTGATATTTATGTATAGGTCTTGGGCGTGTTAGGGGGATGAGAAGGATGTACAACTTCAGATGTCCATGAGGCTGTGACAGATCAGATGTACTGCTCGGTACTCCAAAATTATAAAAAAGTTTTGTTGCAAGAAAGTAGCACAATTTCTTACGTGCATAAATAAATAGTTACATAAAAATTATACACATTTTTTTAAATGATTTTACTGTCAAAAAATTCTAATAAGAACTCCACTTATACAGAATCTAAATATAGAATTTATAACTGCATATATAATTTTCTGTTTTTATACAAATTATAATTATTTCCCTGACAAAATTTCTATAAATATTTTTACTTGTAGAGAATCTAAGTAAAAAACTATTTATTACATACAGAACTCTACACGTGACTTCGACTCACACTTGACCGGTTGCCTTTTTATTTCAGCGTGTTGCAGGCAAAGGATTCTCATACACACAGCCAGTATTGTCACAAACTTGTTAGCGGGAGATATGATCTAGAAAATTGCGAAATAAATTAACAAGAGTGGAGCTTTGTTTTAAACTAGATGCCCATTAAAAAATACCTTGTTTCTTTGGTACGTGTTGTGGATTTAAAAATACTGGATGTGCCTTTAAACCACCAAAAGACCAATGTCGGGACCAAGTAACCTTTCTACCCGACTGCTTCAGGAGGCTAATGTTTTTCGAGCGTATGTATGTTTGTATGTATGTTTGTATATTTGTTTGTACGTGTGTCCATTTCTTTGGCACGCGTTGAAAATCGTTATCCTCCCTTTTTCCTCTATTTTCAAGCGCCATTTTTAAAAATTATATAGTCTTTGCAAACTGGCGATTCTAATTATATGTCATACGTAACAACCCGTCAATCCGTTTGTGCTGT
>DWNE01002057.1:0-19904 GCA_018249875.1 Cecropterus toxeus | reverse complement strand
CTAGCATTCCACCGATACGCAAAAACTTAGTAACAGGTGGTAGAATCAACGTAGTTCGGGAAGTACCACCGCCACACCTATTTCTAGCGTGAAGCAGTTCTTGCGTTTCGTTGAAGGGTGTGGTTGCCGGCTCACTTATATATGAGGCAACGTTTGCTACTTTATATTAATAAAAAAAAAACTTCTTCACGCTAGAAATAGACGAATACTTTATATGAAAAACATAGAAACAATGGTCAAGTAGAGATGCATGGAAGAGTAACACATGTATCTATTTGGATATGAAGGCAGATTTATGTATAACAGACGAACTAATCCGACATTTTACAGCTGGGTCGGGATTATAAACGTATAGACGTTAATTTCTAAAAACGGTGATATAGTGTCGTATATTTGGATAACCTTAAATAGAACGGGGGATTTAACTGAAGTGAATTGCAGTTTCTTTATCTTCAGGACTAAGATCGCGTCATATGAAAAAAGCCGACAGTCACAACCTTCCACCGAAACGCAAAGACCTTCCACCGAAACTCTGTTTCACGCTACTAATGGGTATGACGTACCTGAATACCTGTATTACCTGTCCACTCGAACGATACTCATCCTATCACATGGCGAGAGCTTGAAAATTCAAGCGTCAAAAAAGCAGTATCTATAGACAAACATAATTATTAAACAATGTTATTAGACAACTTTTATAATATACCGGAATTGATACATTTTATAGTGTAACGAGTACGTATCTGGGATAGATACGTACGAGGATGTATCAAAGTGACATTTAGATGTTATTTAATCTATACTTTATTATTATTTTTATTTACTATATATTAATATGATAAAGCTGAAGAGTTTGAGAATAGCTCATTCAAACAAAAAGAGTTTGTTTGTTTGAATGAGCTATTCTCAGCGCTTGTCTCAGGGACTACTCGTTCGAATTGAAAAAATATTTTTGTGTTAAACAGTCCATTTATAGAGGAAGCCTATGGGCTATATAACATAGCGCTGTTTTTTTTTTTTTAATTCTTATTTAGTAGCAGCTGAAACTGTAAGACACATCTAATCGTAGATATTAGCTAAATACTAAATACATTTTTATTATTACATTCCATCTAAGTAAATACTAATAAACAGCGCTCTTACAGAACATAATATGGGGAAAATATTTTTATTTTTGCTACCTACACGACAAAGTTACAGGTCAGTAAACAAGTTGATTAAATAAGAATTCCTATCTAGGCAGCCCCGAAAATATGACAGTTATCTCCCGGCCAGCGAATATTGGACCTTTATCTTGATACGATGGAAATGTTGTTCCCAGTGCTATCCGTATCTTTTCGGATCTTTGCGACTCAGTGGCTGGACGTCTGAGTAAGCTTTTCATCCCAACGTATGAATATACATATCATAAAAATAATAGTCTTGTTTGTATATTATTATTTTTAGAAAAAAAAAGGTTCGGAAGACTGGGAACAGTAATAAACGCTTAAACGCTTTAACGCTTTCTACACTCATAGCCCCATAGTAGGATTTTCTCCTGTGTCGTGGGTACCATGGACACATAAACACCCAGAAAAGAAATGTAAATTAATCAAATTCAAATTTCTACCTGGCCGGGGTCGAACCCGGGATTGCGTGTCGGACCAGTAATAATAAAAGCTCTTGATTTTCTTTGAGATTAAACCCGATTGAAAATCCTGAAAGCCCACGTGTTTAGGGTAACATTTCGACATGATTTAATTAGAATCTACGTAATTATTCAAAATTTAATCCAAGTTAAAGTAGAATTACACTTTTTAAAGACTGATAAAACCACAGTGCACTGCTAGTTACGTATATGTATGCGCGAGTTGCAATGTTACGCTGGCATTTATATTACTTGTCTCGATAAAGAACGCAACCCAAAACTTCAGCCTTTGTAAATGTTGTTTTTTACAAATAATAATAACGTCCTTTGGGACATTCTGGCACAGGTGAATTTCTTATTTACTTAAAAGGATGTCCCAACAACTGCTTCATAAGCTTTATAAAACCGTTTTGTTAACGAATATACAATTTTTATACTTATTATTATTATCTACAAATATATAAGATTTTCATTAAAAATCAATCATTAGAATATCTCAGAGGACAAGACCAGAGAGGAACCACCGCCACACCTATTTCTAGAGTGAAGCAGTTCCTGCGTGTCGTTGGTAGGAAGTGGTTTGCGGCTCATTTTCATATGCGACGACCATCTTAGTCCTTGGGAGTAGCAACGCGGAGTATGAACTTGCTTACAGATGTCCATAGGCCGCAGTAACCACTTATCATCAGGTGGAATGCATACTCGTTTGCTTCTTCAATTTTATGAAAAAATCACCTGAAAGTAATTCGCCAAGGCAATATAATCTTTAGAAATTCTGTATTCTGTTAGCAAATCTTAAGTCCCTAATATTTCAACACGATTCCAACTAAGCTCTTGCTGAGTTTCATACAATGTAGTGGCCCGTAACAGCTTAATTGGATAACTGTTCACTAGCTCCTAATACGAACATTAATGTAATCTTCGCATGCATGTCTAGCGGAGTTCCACTACTACGAAATCTGAGATAATTGGTAGAAACCAATTTGCGAGCGGAGTTTCTGTTATATAGTAATGTTACATGACAGAGACTAGTGTTCAACTAAGTTTCTGTGTAGCCATAACGTGGGTTATTAATTCTTGGCAATTTACTAACCACTCTTAATAGATTGAAAGGCTTTACTTATGTATTATTATTATTACTTATTATTTTTATGTTTTTTTTTTTTCTGTTTTCGACTGACATGTTTTGGACTTGCTTATAAGGAAAAAAAATAGAGTCAGCATTATAAATACACGCTTATACGTGATCGTTATCCTTTATAAACTTTTCTTGTTAATGAATCGAAACTAGAGTTAGGTGATTCGTGTTTTAGAGCAAAACCGGCACAAATATTTCTACTTAATAACAATGTCAAGCTCAAGGAGACGTACGTCAAGGAGACGTACTTAGCAAAGACGTTTTAACTTACGCTCAGAGATAGCAACTCTTCTGCGGCTTACTTCAAATGAGATTTTGAGATTATCAGCGATTGATTACAAATATCAATAATCAGGAGTGGCTACTCAACATCATTATTCGCTTCTTCCACGTTATAAAACAATGTTATTGTAACCATAAGAATAACAGACTAGATGGAACTATTCTAATGTAGATCGAGTGTAAATAGAGACAGGGCTTAGAGGTTTACCCACTACTCGGAAGTTTTTGAATATATTAGAGGCGATGTACAAAACTTATAAAAATACCAGCTTTTCCCGTGACTCCGCTCTCTTGGGTCATGTTCCACGATGAAAGTTTTAATCCAGGTCATAAAGTATATATGCACTAAAGATCTAAATCAAATCGGTTATTTTTGCAGGGTAATAAACTCACGTAGGAACATCCTCGCAAACTTTCGTATTTATAACATTAGTAAGATTGACTGAATTAATAGATTAGTAAAAATAATGACCGAAGTTCAAATACTTCGTAATATATTTATTTAATCCTAGCTGTGCTACGCAGTTTCACCCGCGTTTATCAGATAATTTATTAAAAATAGCGTGATATTATATAGCCTAAAGCTTTCCACGATAAATTTACTTTTCAACACAAAAATATTTTTTCAACTCGAACCAAACAAACTCTACTGCTTTATAATATTAGTATAAATGGTGTATTGAATGTACTTTCAATTAAACCTCGCATCTAAATTAAACTCATGCCGATATTTGGGACACAAATGTATATAAGGTCTATAAATATCCGTCGAGAAGTGATAGCCTACTTACATGAAAATCGGTCACAAGACCTTCGTATTGGAAAAATGTAATATTTAGGTCACAAATTGTGAATAGGTAGGTAAGATTAATGCTAAATATAAAAGAGTATGAATTCTTCTTAGTAGGAATATGTAAATAATAATGATTCCATAGGTATTTTATACAAACTGAAGTACGCGTGCATTGCCATTGGACATAAATAAACCATCTTTCCATCTTTCATCTTTCTTATTGTAATATCCATTACAATAAGAATAGTAGCATGCTATAGCGTAACATTATACTAGTTCTGTTCTATGTTGGGCATAATTTTGTTTTATAGTGAGTATGATAACGTAATTGTCTACTTGGCAAGCTTATTGAGTTACTAGGTTCCTCGGAGCAATAAGATGGCCAGACAAGCGGAGAGATGGACAGGGCCTAATTGGGTTACGCAAATGAGCGTAACAGGCCAGTTATGTCAAATAAAAGGATGTCTATATTTACGTAAGGGCATAGCAGTATTATGGAAATTTATTCGGGGAATTTCTTGAGGAATTTAACAAGAGCTTTCGAGAGTTTTATATGATGTATTTTTGAACAATGTATGAGTTATTTTAAGTCCTTTTTCCATTTCATTTTTATATAATTTTACAAATTTATTCGTAACTTAAACTGTATCTATTGTAAAATGCGGAATATGGAAATAAACTTGAACGATCTCAAATAATTCAATAATAAATTTTATAAGAGCTTAGAATAATTTAACTAAAGTATCTCGTATCTAGTAATCGCACAGTAGTTTATTTATAATTTCCTGGTGTTATACATCGAACTATAAATCAAAAAAATGGTGAATTATTATTGCATACTTTTCTTTCAACTTTGCATCTTGAAATAGTAAACTTTGTGCTTTATACGCACCACGTCGTATATTTACTAATTTGGCAGAATTCCAAAAACCACTGTTTCGGAAGAAACTTAGAAGACATTCGCAATATTGTGGAATGGGTAATCCAAAAGATATATTAACTTTACTTTAATTTCCGCATAAAATCCAATCTTATTTCGAGTTATTTAATTTCAAAAAAATATCTATGTTAGGATTTACATCGACAAACCTTTACTTTTGTAATTATTCTATTACATTAGAGTTAATAAATATTTATTCATAATATTCATTTTTATACAACAATCATATCTTTTCTACAGCACTTTAAATTATATTCACGAAATTTCATTTTAAACTATTAATAAAATAAAAAGCAATTTAAAATGGTAAATATCGCACGTAACATTTCCTTTTTAAGCGTTCCCTGCATTTATTATTCGGACATCGCAGTTGACGCGATCAGTAAATATATCGGGAGTCTGTACAGCCGTGTCCATGAATATTACATGAGGTCAGCGGCCTGATCATAGATACATCAGGGGTGTTGAGGGCGGGATGATGCCTAATGCGAATCGCTCTATTGTAGACCATTATACTGCTTTGCTATTCAATGCTCTTCGGTGATGATTGCATTGAAAATGCAGATAGAAGCTATTCTAGTCGTAATTTTGTTCGGTATAATTGGTGATAAACATAAGTTAATAGCACAAATCCATTTGAGTATTACACGAGTCGTGATCGGGTTTTGGAAAATGTAATGTCTTCCGCATAATTTAGATTCGTTGTAAGGCCACACCCTTGCCGGTTTTCAGAATCAGTACGTTTCAACCGGGGTGGACTGGGTGGGACTATCGTATCACATATTTCTAACGTAAAGCATTTAAAACCTTTTGTTGGAAGAAGTTAGATGCCGACCTATCTGTTCTATGAGATGCAAATGTTTATAAGTAGCAGCGACCACTCCTATCTACGATTATGTAAACCGCTTGTTTGCTATCTAACTTCATATAAATAATAATAACAGAACGTAACATACGCCATTATGAAAAGCTAAACATTTCAACTTTAACTATCGTAGCAAAACATATGTGAATGAACTTAATAAAGATTTATCTTACATAGGTTTGGTCTTCCAAACGGGCTGTCAGACGTTGCATCTACTAAACATATGCGATATATAATAATTTCAAGCTTTCATTCTACAAAAATAGATATAAAAAACTTATTAAGGATTGAAGACGTAAAAGCTGAAACACCTGCAACATTATTTTTTTATTATCATTTAAAATGCTTCTAAATAGGTAAATGGCGGCTGTTAGCCAATATTTTATCGTAGAAGGTGCGTATATTTTATAATCGTCGTTACATTTTTATTTCCAAAACATTTTGATAAAAAATATGACGACATATAATAAAATATTTAAGAGCTTGATTGTTTATGTGTTTCAAGTTATTTCTATTTAACTTTTGACCAAAATTGAAATATCGTTTTTCAGTTTTTATGTTTTCAAAAAATATCACTATTAGATCAATGTCTTCACATAACCTAGGCTTAAGCAATTTTTTATTATCGGTAAGTGCGTTACCGCTATTTGCAGAAATTCGCATATCCCGATAGCATAATTACTTTTGCGCCAACTTTTAATCTTAAGGTTGCATTAACTTGTATTGTTATGGTGAACTGTTAAGTTTTCATTAGTGTTTGTCGAAAGATAACTTAAGAAAAAATAGCATACATGCATGCCACTTGATAAAAGTAAATATTTTGACAGTTTCATGCCCGTATCTTGCAGACGTGTCATGCATTTACCAAATGAAATGTCTGTAGATATATCACAGCGTTCTTTGTTTATATAAAAAATCATTTTATAACAAGTAATGGACTAACTAGATTTCTCATCGCGAATTAATCTACATATGCTTTAAAGAGTTTTAATATACCCGATATAGCAACGATACCAAGCCCGTAAATCACATGGTTAAATAATTATGGTACCGTGTAAATCATATTAAAAGTGTGCAAAACTAATTAATTTATAGCTCGCGCGTCCGATAACCACGGGCGAACTCGTGGGCCATAAAGTAGGGATAAATAATAAATTTATATACGCCCCTCTCGTATCTCTTTCAGAATACAGCTTGTTTATGTACATATACTTATATGGTCAGTGGTATGAATTTCGGTTTTCCATCCTGCAGTTAGAGGTTTAAAATCTCAAGCATAAGCAATTTTTAATCTTTCTGTTATGTCCGTATTCTAAGTAATGTTTTCAAGTGTTGGTTTTGAATGAGATCTCTGATGAATATAGATAGCCAATTGTGTAATTTCTCATACTACTTAGCGTTATTAGATACAGAGTTAAAGCAAAGCTTCAACAGCAACCTGATGGAGGACTTCCATCTCAGTATAGTTACTAAGTATTGATGTGAAATATCTTTAGGTGCAAGTAAGCCTGATAGTTGGCATCACGATGCTTGCCTTTATTTATTTTAGCACCATCTGTTATACATTTTCGGAACTATTAAGTATCGAACTAAACCAAGCAGGCTACGTTGTAAATTCGACTTTGTTCGTGGTATTGTTCGTAGATGGTGTTATTTTTATTATGCTATAGCTATTTTTAGTTCACCTAGTCATTTATGCTATCACTTGTACGAACAGTGATAGCCTTATGGTTGAAACTCGGCTTCTCAATCGAGGATTCGGGGTTCGAATCCCAGGCACCACTGATTTTCCTAAAATTATGTGCGTATTAGAATTTAATTATCACTACTTTACGGTGAAGGAAAACATCGTGAGGAAACCTGCACGTCTGAGAGTTCTCATAAAAAAAGAGAACTCTTTTCTTTCTTTCTCAAATGTGTGTGAAATCTACCAATTCGCACTTCGCATTTTGTGTGGTTGCCGGCTCACTTTTATATGAGACGACCATCTCAGTCCTCGGGAGTAGTAACGCATCTGTAATAGAACTTCATGTAGAACCCCTGTTCTATATGAAGTTGCTTACAAATGTCAATGGGCGGCAGTAATCACTTACCATCAGGTGGGCTGCTTGCTCGTTTGCTACTTCATATTTATATTTAAAAAAAAACTTGGCCAGCGCGGTGGACTACGGCCTAAAACACATGTGCCAGCCATCCCTTGACGGCATTTTTTTATCACTTTCAATTGATACTTTTTACTATCCATAGCAAGCCAATACAATTTAACTATGAAAGGGATCGTCACAGTAAAAAGACTAACGACCAAATAAATACTAAGCACCCAAAAGATATTGACAATATACGGAGCTTTGCGTATCCTTTTTAATCTAAGTTCGTAGGAAGGGTTATTATGTCCTTAATTTTTTTTGTATGTTTTACCCTATGCAGAAAATCAGTTTCTCCGACTTCGGTCCTCACCCCGTCGCTGCTGCAGATCACTTATCAACGAAGCACCGATCAAAACACTTTTAAATCTTAATTTTTATAGTATGGACTTCACTATTTAATTCTTGCAGTTATACTCATTATAATTATATCAATAGAATTTTGTCGTACTGAGCATAACCACTTGCTCGCTCTTTAACCTATATCATAAAACAAGAATTTCTGAAGAGGTAATCACTAACGATGACATGAGTGGTAGGACAAGTATGGTTCAAGAGGAGAGGTACGCCACACGTATTTCTAGCAAAAACCGTTCTTGAGTTTCGGTGGAACAGTTTTGTTATTGGCCCACTTTCATATGAAGCAACCATGTTAATCCTTGGGAGTAGGAACGCGTCTGTGACTAACCTCAGATAGTACCCCAGTTCTATATGAACTTGCTTACAGAAATCCATGAGCGACAATGACCATTTACTATATGGTGGACTAAACCAAGTAAATGAGCCAGTGATAGCTTAATGGTTGAAACTCACCCTCTCAATCGAGTGTCCATGGCCTAAGGCACACACCACTGATTTTCCTAAGATGATATGCATATTAGAATTTAATTATCACTGTGTCGCGGTGAAGAAACACATCATGAAGAAACCTGCACATCTTAGAGTTCTCTAAAAAAAGAGTTCTCAAAAGTGTGTGAAATCTACAATTCGCTCTTGGCCAGCACAGTAGGCTTTGGCCTAAAACTCTCCTGTTTTGAGAGAAGACCCATACCCAGCAGTGATACAATAGACTCATTAGCTACTTCAATCCTATAAAAATAAATATTATGTTTGGATTTATTTGTTACGACCCGTATGGTAACTAATGCATAAACACAAAATCATTTCATTGTATGCAACCCGTAAATCTGTCACCCAGTTATTAATTTTTGTACAGCAGTTACACACTAAGTATTGCATGCAAATTTTACATTCATTTTCATAAACCGTGTACGCCAGTCGACTGTCAAATGCAGTCAACTGAAACGGCTGAAATTTAGGGTAAAAACTACAATGTTTTTTACTGTGTATTTTATTTGGTTCATGTGGAACAATTTTGGCACTTGGTAATAGCAGCTGGATGATTGTGATTTGAATGATCGTGATTTGAGTAGAACAAAATTAATATCAATAGGTGGCCGGTTACGTATTACAATGAAAAGAGAAATAATAAATTTTGTATAAGAAGTTTTGTTACTGACATATACAATACACACAATCGATATCGGCACTCTAAGTAACACAACATTTGATTTCATTACATAGTTTATCGTACTATCTCCTCGTACTAGCTTTTAAAAGTGTATTTTTAATAAGCTTCTACTAAAAAGAAAGTAGTTTTACTATGGCAATGACACCAAAACATCTATTTCTACCTTACCTGAAGGCTATGTAACATTTACTTCATGGCCATTCGCTCTGCGCAGCGGGCGTCCATTTTGAAAATTTATATCTCTATAAATATTGGAGTAATACAAAAATACGTAATGCGGCATTTTCACGTCGACTATTTAGTCTACGTAACAAAATTATCAATGACTATTTTAGATTATCATCAATATTATTATTTATAATTGCATTGTTATGAGAACTAAAGGAGTCTTTCAAATTTCATCTCAATAGAACTTTGGGAAGTGGGTTAAATTCAGCTTGCAAGATTTGATCAAATAATAGTTACTTACTTATATGCTTACTTACATTACAAGTTAAAATTTTAAAGGAGAATGTTTGTAGCCAATTTGATAAGGTCACGAAATTTTTGATTTGTGGCTCGCTCGTTATACTAGCTGTCTGAAAGGCTAATGATTTGAAATGTGTGATAAAGTACATACGTGGAGTAGTTTTGACATGTTTACCAAAAAAATGATTAAAATAACGTAGTACTCGTAAAGCTCAGAAATGATACTGTTAATAATTCTAAGCATAATTATTACGGAACGCTAGCTTTACTAGCCTTTTAGAGTTATAATTTCCGATACTAATGCTGAACCATGTCTAGACATGGTACTAGCACCATGCAGTAAAACGTCGATTAGAAGTCAACAATAATGGTCTGATGCTGTCAGGTAGGGTATTATATTTCCACACGACCCATTATATTCCCTCCATATTCCCCACAATACACACATGTCAGTATAATAAAATTATGGTTTATAACGATTTTATTGTGTGCTTATCTCATAATGAGATGTTTGTTGGGTTCGCCTCGTTCATTTTAATTACGTATTATTCTGATTTGTGGCCCCATTACGGCACGAACGGTAACGCGGTTAAATTAAAATTGACTGCTCTTTATTGAAAGATAGATACATGGAACCCGTCTGTTGTAACAATGTGTACATTCTTTACAAGATATAAGCAGCTTCATACGTAGGTACATATAAAGCTGCTTAAATGTTGTGAAGAATGTGTGAGTAAGTAAGAATAGTGTGAGTAATGCAAAGGTAGTATGACAATCGGATGTTAAATTATCATTCTAATATTATGTTACGGGTACTCACGATATGCGGTTTTAAATTTCTTTTTGCCGATATTTTGACCCAGTTACATGGAATGTGGTCACGGCGAAGTTTCGCCGTGACCACGATCCCTGTAACTGGGTGTAAAATGAATCAATTCCGCGATAATATCAGCTTAAAATCTTAAAGTATTATGTTTATATTAAGGTACAAACATTTGACTGGGAACTGTTAGGTCATCGTCAACTCATTATTGTCCCACTACTTGGTTCTTCTCTCAGAAAGAGGCTTAAACTATAGTCCACGGCGCTGGTCAAGTGTAAACTGTTTAAAGCATTAACATTTAAAGTATTAAATTCATCCAGTTATGCAGAAACTACCTTAAGTTACTAAGTCAGAAATTTCGAATTATTAGTCTAGCTTATGTCTAATATTTACCAGGATATTTTTGTATGGAACTTAGGAAGAAAATGTTAATTTAATTATAGTCATCGGATAGACATAACTTTAAGTTATTTTTCTCTCTCTTAACACGTAACTCTCTATAGAATCTGTAGTTATAATCCTTGTTTAAATTTTATTTTTGTAGAATTATCACATCACCAATATATTCAGAGCATTAAATTCATTTCAGTGACGATCATTAAATGAGTGTATCTGTTGTTGATATATAGAATTTTAAATAAAACACAATTGTACTGTTAAAGTATATGTTTTATTTCAAGCTGTAGTTTACAACTCTTAACAACATGCCGTTTCCTTGAAACATAATGTTTGATGCTAATACTTAATATCGTAATGCTATTTACACTTATATAACACAAATAACTGATTAAATATTGGTTACATTTATGCGATGTTAATACATGTATTACTTCTTTGAAGTTCGGTAGGTACATAAACGAATCGTAGGTTTACCTACAGAACAACGAATACCTTAATTATAAACCTACCTAGTAGCTGTAGTTACAAACTATAAGTTTTAATCACTTATCCAAATTTATACACGCTAAAATATCCTTCTCGTAAAAATTTTACACAATTAGCTCTTCGAAAACCTATAACATATAACAGTTCTTTTATAGCTAACTACTTAAATGTTAAGAAAGTAATCGTGATCTCAACTACGGAATGTGAAAATGTCGATCGTGGTGAAGAAGTCAGTCTTTACCTCACTAAAGTAAATGAAGATGAAACTAAACTTGACTGTGTGCAAATGTGTCTAAAGCATAGAGTTGAGCCCAGTCTGACGGTTTCGTGAAAGACGCTGCATTTGGAGATAATTTAGTCTTCGATCCATTTAAAGCTTTGAGTCCAGGTCTGACTTTTCCAGTTTTCGATTTACGTACAGACTTAGATGTGATCAAAAGTAACATGAGAGCGTTCCAGAAATTCGGCTCACTCCACAAAATTGTTGACCGACGATCCCTTTGGTCCTTCAAGAAAGTGTATATAGAATTTTCCGGTCCAATATCGGTGAAGACATAAATTGTATTTTTTGCTTTCAACATTTCTCCGCGAATTTTCTTTATATTCACGTGACTGTAAGCTGACGTTAAGTAGTTTGGGGAAAATATTACTAGTGTCGTGTCCGCCTCTAGGGTGTTGCTTGCGAGTTTCTTGATAAAACTGTTGTTGCTCGGTTTGTTTATAGGTTTGGTATGTACGATGAGGTTTTTGTGAACTCTCAAACCAGAGAGCATTTCTTTTAAAACAAATTCTTCATCTTTTTCAGAGTATTTGACGATAATACTTTGATTTGGTGCCTTTTGACCATTTTGTTGCGTGTTATACATTTTAAGCCGTGACTTTACTTCCAAGTTAATTTCCTTTCTATAAATGAAGTATAGTATCAAAGTGCCAGTAGAAAGCGTAACTGATACGCTAAAAAGTATGCAGAAAATTATAAACCTCAAATGGCAGCTACTTTTATTCCAAGTAGGACAGTTTAGTAAATCTTCATCCATTATCTAAAACAAGAAGTAACTTGTAGACATATAAAAGTAATTCTAATAAATATTTTCTATACCTATAAACAAATGTTTGATTTTAACTGACCTTTGTTCTAGAATGTTCTCGCAGATAGTCCAGAAAACGGTTATTCCTGCAGTTACATTCAAGTGCATTACTTGAAATCCATACTTCCTTAATTGGTTTCTTGAGTAGTTCATCATAGTCATCTTTAGGTATTATTCGCAGTTCAGTTGACTCACTGTATCTCTAAAATGAAAAACAAATATGAGGAATGTTATCACTAATATAAAATAAAGTATAATATAAATAACAAATACTATTTAAATATTGTGATTTAAAAAGAAACATACCCATAGATGTTGTATAGAGTTATGGCTAATATCCAAAGAATCATGTCCATTGATCCACCAGTCAATAAAGGCTTCCTTAAACTCATTGTGGCTTAAATTAAGTAGCTTCAGGTTATATGTGTGTGCGAATGGCGATACACTTTTCACTGTCCAAGAATTATTCTCCAGTTCTTTGTTCTCAAAATCAAGTCTATTGTAAGCAAGCGATATTGACATCCTCTGTTTATTGTTACTAAATAAATACGAAGATATTACTTTCAAGTTATTGTTTTCCATGTTCAAATATATTAAGCTCAGAAGCGATGAGAATGTAGAGCTGAAACAATATTGTTAATTGAAATTACAATAATAAAACCAACCCTTGCCATTATGTTATTGTTAGAAAGGAATCGATATCAACTTACCCAGAAATTTCCTCTATAGAATTGTAACATAAATTTAGTTTTTCAAGTCTTACTAACGATGAAAATAATTTAGATTCCAAACTTTTCAAATTATTGTGACTCAAATCTAGTTCTAGTAAATTTATTTGGTCGTTAAATATTGATTCTGGTAGTTTCGCTATATCGTTGTAAGCTAATGATATGTTTGTTATCATTGGAGAATTTGCAAAGATATCAAAGGGAACCTCTTCTAATCCACATCTTTGAATATATATTTGCTTTAAGTTGGGCAAGTTTCCAAATATACATTTAGGGAGTTGTTTTATTTTTACATCATTATTCAATATAATGACCGTTTCCAAATTAACATTCTCCGTAAAAACGTTTTGAGGCAACGATGAAAATTTATTTGAAAATAAAGTGAGCTTCTTCAATTTTCTCAATGGCTTGAAAATTAGTGGTGGGAGTTCATTAAGTCCGTTGGAGCTCAGATCTAATTCTTCAAGAACGTCTACGCCTGTGAAAAAGTCTTTTGAAAACCAGGTCACGTTACTCTGCCATAGAGATAGTTTTCTTAGAAAAGACAAATGAGCGAATAAGTTAGAAGACATATTAGTCAAGTGGTTGTGACTGATCTCCAAAGTTTCTAGTCTCTCTAGTGGCTTGAAAAGCTCTTCGGAAAGGTTAATGCTATTACACCGGATGTTCAACCAAGTTAGATTATTAATATCCGTAAAGAGATTATCCGGCAAATGTGTGATACCTTTCACTGATAAAAGTAACTTCGTTAAATCTTGCAGTCCTGAGAAATGTTTCCTGTTGAAGTACCCTGATAAGTTCTTCGCATTTTGAAATATTAAAGACATAGTCTTTGAGACTCCTAATTGAGCTAGAACATCTTTGAACGATGTTGATGGTAATGGACAGTCTTTAAAACTGACTGATTTAAATGTGTTCATTCGATTGGCACATTTTGGTAGCTTACTGTAGTCTAGGCTTGTAGCATTTTCACATTTTATGTTAATATAAGTGTTTGGTAACAAGTTTATTTTCACTATCCGACCTGAAATGAAAAAAACGTATAGTATTTTTTTTACTAAAAAAAAACAATTGAGTTTTGCTGTCCGTGCTGTTTTAATCCATTCAGAATGGATCGTAAAAAATATAAATCATTTGTGTTCCATTTTGTCAAATTTCAGCTGACAGTAAAACAACAGAGACATTTGGAAATGTGAGCGTTTAAGTGCACTCACCGTCGATGTTGCAATTCAGTTCAACTGCGAACGTGCCGCCGCAAACGCAGTTAGAGTAACTTGGACACGTTGGTTGTGCTGCTCCAATTATATGTAGTGCAAGCGCTGCCGTTAGCACGTATACTACTTTGAAACCCATCTCTTTTACTTTAACATCTGTTTCTTCTATTTACTCTACGTTAAATGTTTTACACAAATCATCGAAGTCAAATTACAAATCGTCTTCTTCTTTCTTAATTTCATCTTCACCCATTAGATCTGAAACAATGAATGAAAGGCATTTTGTCACTACTGCAGTTAGATTGAACTTGATAAAATGATCCTTGAACTGAAGAATCGGATGCAAAATTGAATTCGTTCGGTTGCTATTGCCAACAATGGAATTGATTGTGCAATTCGCAGTTTACAAGCAATATCCAACAAAAAGAATGACTATAAATCGCTACTATTGCAAACGTAACTTGCTTGTTGTTTCGGTCGATTGAGTTCAACCCTTTTTAGTCATTGTTTTTCCTGTTATATTTTATGAATATTTACCGCTTGGCTCTGATATTGGGCTAAGGGACGAATGGCGCACCGAAAATTAAATTTAAGTAGAACCAATTCCTGTATCAATTTAAACATTCTAATTCTTATATACAAAACAACTTTATTTTATTTATTCTTAAAACATTTCAATACCTTTAAAAATAAATTTAAAAGTTTTTGGAATGTAAGCTGTGGATGTAATAAGTCTTAGCAAGAAAGTTAATATCCACGTGATCGATTTCAAACTTTACTTATCGATTTTTTCTAAACATAGTTGCATTAATTTATAATTAAGTACTTCATTTTAATCTTAATACAATATTTATAAAAATGTAATGGAATATTGCTAAAAAGTCACAATTTATGAATCTACATATATTCAATATTCTACATCCATTTGCAGCATCAATATCGTGGATAGATTTTTATTTTTACGAATTACCGCTCGGTCCGAGTCTATTTTGTCCCCGTTGGACGCCCTTCATTTGTTCCTAATCGCGCAGCGCTGCCGCCTATCGATCGGACAATTCGCTGTCGCGGCCTCGTGGCATGCAAACGTTTGCTCTTTAAGCCTATACTTTAAAAAGTAGTTCTTTAAACTTATGCTTCAAACATTTGTTTAAACTTGTCGCTCTAAATCGTCGGTATCTATACTGCGGCACGCTATGATGGAGTGGTTTATTTAAATAATAGCGTTTAATTTCTTTTAGTGTTTCGATGACACGATGTTTAAATAAGAAAGCTTTTTTCTTGTAAAAACGCTCAATTCTCAAAAACGTCAATTTCTCGTCAATTTCTTTACCAGATAGTTTCTTTCGTAAGGAGGGTGCCGTGTTTTTCGTACGTACGTACTTCTTGCATTCAAACTTGGACCTCAGAGGATAAAAAACCATGAATTTTCTACTTTAAAAAGATTTATCACTTCCATCACGTTAGGTTAGATGTCAAAGTAATATTTAATCTAAATAATAATATAAGCAACATTTAATCTAAATAAATATGTATATACTTTTGATTAAAGTTATTCTCTGTTATCTGTATTTTATAAACTTAAGTAATATCGTAAAATAAAGTAGAGGACTTTTAGAATTATAATCATAAGAATTTAACTTAGCTAAGAGACAAAGAAAATTGAACTAGTAACAATAGTACTTGTGACGGCAAATTCCCGACACTCCAGACAGAAACTGTAACGAATTCCAGACAGCTCAGTGATTTAGACTCCATTGTTCCATTGACTACTTTAGTTCAAGAAAATAAAAGCTTTTATATTTCCTAGAACTGTGTTAGTGCAAGTCACGGTCACGACCATAAATCTTCTCTAAAAGAATACTGCCAAAGTGAATCCAGAGAATGAAATTTGTTTGCTGCTTGTTTTGCAACAATACACAATACAATCTGCCTAATAGCTTTTATTTACGACATTTCTCGCCCCTCATCCAACTGTACTTTCAAATTGATTAAAAACTATGCAGGCGTAATTTTATCGTAACAATATTCTTTAACAGCTGAATAAATAATGAGCGTTGTATTAAATTTATGCATTTTGTTTCACAAATGATAGATTTACGGGCTAACAATAATGTTACTAAAGCACGGAAACTCGTCGAACTAATTCCTGTTCCAATGGTGAATACGGGTCTCGCAGTAAGGGAGATAAAGGTCAACAATGCTGGAAAAGTGCAAATCGGTAGACTTCACCTTTAAGATATTTTTTCAGTCACGCACGTAAATTTCTTAACGATGTTTTCCTTCATTGTCAAGGTAAGTTATAATTAATTTCTAAAAGATACGCTTATATCTTTGATTGAGATTCGAACTTCGGACACTACGATTGAGGATGTTATTCCATAGTAAACTACATAATTTGCAGTAACCTCTGACAGGAATTTGAATTAAATAAAAAAATATATGTATACAATAGATTTACATGCAATGAATTTTATACAGTAACCTTTATTTTATTTCATTTTTATGTTTTGTAAAGAGATATTGCGTTGTGAAGAATACATTCCACAAAATAAATTCAAAAGGAATTTATCTGCGCTATAGAATTGGACATATTTCGTCCAGAAGTCGTCTTTCGATTGTATTCAAAATTTATAAATTCGTAAATTTGGACTTTCGGAGAAGCGCCGCCGGGTATCAACCAGACGACACGATGACAGTTCTAATTAGTTGTTGTTTCTTCAGTTCAAGCACGATTCTCGAGAGATGCCCAAAGTTTTTGGCGGAAAGGTACAAAATTTAATTATTGAAAAGTCCTGGCCCAGAAAGAGGATCCGTACCTTTGTAAGAAATTTGCCGGTTTTATTTCTAAAATCCGCCCGAAGTTTAATGGCTTCCTAAGTTTTTGATACCAACTTCTTTTGTACTAATACCTACTCCTCCTCGCTTAAGCTTTAAATTTCAATACTTAATGTTTGTATTGTGGTTTCAGAAGCAGAATTTAAAGTTAGTTGACCTTTCCATTTATTTCATACCAGAGGATATTCCCTCTGGTATGAAATAACAACAACGTTTTTTGTATATTATTGTAAGAATTATTTCTTATTTTATCCTGATTTTGAAGATTCTACCAACAGAATAAAGAAAATTAAACGATTAAAGATATTGATATTAATATTAATGAAAATTGCCTTTTTATTAATGCATCTGTCATATAATGTATATTTTATTTATTATAAGACAGTTTATAATGCAAATCCTTTTAATACAGAATATTGCGTCCCATAGTGAGTGGATGACAAGGCGGCCTGGGGTTGGCATAAATAATAAATGGTTGACGCATAAAAGATTACTTTTTCAAAGTAACTACTTATGGTCTACAGCTTCTTGTTAAAATCGATTATTTAATGTCCATTATTTAACTACTTTATATATTTCATATCATTTTCAAAGATTTGAACGAGTGATTACAGGTGGAACTCCTTGTTTTTTACTAAAAGAGCACTGCCACATTCATTTCTACTTAAAAACATTATGTATTGCTATGTTCTGGTCTAAAGGATGTGGTAAAGGAGATATACTTATCCAAGACGTATGAATTTACTCTTGAGACCCCTAAAGAGTAAATTCGAACGTCTTGGATAAGCAACGCACCTGTGGGTAACTTTAAGTATCTCTAATCCTATCTGGGATTGATTAAAGATGTTCACGGGCGGCAGTGGCCACTTACTACGAGATAAACTGTATGCTCGTTTGCTACTTTCATATTACGTAAAAGATGGATTGCATGCTCCTTTGCCACTTCTTTATAAACAGGTGAGACTCCTGTTCTATAACGTGTCTGAAAAGAAAGTTATATTACTTTAGATAACCTCCGCGAATGTAAAACATAAACATGAACGCTTTCTACCCTCATAGCCCCGCTGTAGGATTTTCTTCTGTGTCGTGGGTGCCATGGACACACAAAGACGAATACACAAACAACCAAACCCAGAACAGAAATCTAAACTCATCATTCACATTTCTGTCTGGCCGGGGATCAAACCCAGGACCCACTGCATGTCATACCAGTATGGTGACCGCTCCGCCACACAGGTCGTCGTTCTCGGAAATTAATAGCTTCACGCGTTTCCTAGGATTGGACTGTACGTGCAAGAATTTTACCAATACACTAATTGAGTGACTATAGTTCGGATATGATATGTAATCGGTACGCACGACACGCGGGTTTAATTTCCTTACTGCCGATATTTCGACCCAGTTGCGTGGATCACGGTCACGGCGATAGTGCGGTAGCGGTGAGAAACATTTGACATGCCCTACTAGTAGTTTCATCTATTTTGCCTTCTTCCAGTTCCTTCTCCTTTTCAGGTTCCATATCGCGACACATTACCGGTTTTTGGTTGCCGGCTTGCTTAAATAAGAGGTATATATCTCAGTCCTCGAGAATCTGTGACTGTGTTCTAGCTGTGGTAAAGGAGATATTCAAAGCATTGATTAAGATAAAACTTTGTTGCAAAGCATATTATAAAATTTCTGAATTCATAGAAGACAAAGCAGCTTGGGACTGAATAATAAGATATATTAAAATGGTTAATTAATAGTCAAAGTGTAGTGTATCTTGCCAAACATGTTTAGTCAAATGTAAGGCAACATACTGGAGTCTTTTATTGCCCATGTAATAAGCAAGGTGGTTAAAAAAAATACAAAGTATTATAAAGGAAAAAGACAAACCCGCTGAGTTACTTGTCAGATCTTTTCAGATGAGGTCATTTTTCGATCCGGTGATAAGTGTAAGAAAAAATACTGTAAATGACAATTTGTAAATGCCCCTGTAAGCTTATACAAAATAAATACATTTCATTTCATTTCATTTCACTTATCCGAGGCGTTCCAACTTAGACCGCAAGAGTAGCAACGCACCTATGGCTAACATCAGGTAAGATTCATGTTATCTGGGGTTTATTACAGATACATAGACGGCATTGGCCACTTACCATCAGGTGGCCTGCATGCTCGTTTGCTATTTCAATATTACAATATTACTGTGTATAGGACCCTGTGGATAGATATACCTATAGATGACTTCGTCCGCAATGGGCGGTGTGGCGCCGCCTGCGGTTGGCGTTCGAGATAAATTGATTCTGCATTACGGAGAGTTTTTCGCTATACTAACTTGTCACATTTTATGCAAATTTTATTGATCATGAGAATTGAATGTTGTAAATGGTTGGAAATATAATAATTTTAAACGCTGCTTCAATTTAAGATATTTTTTTCAACTAACAAAACTAACAACAAAAGACGAAGAGGTTCTGAATTCGGCTGTATTTTTAACTCGCTTTTATTAGCTTCGGTTGTATGTATGTATGTATGTATGTATGTATGTATGTATGTATGTA
>DWNE01002056.1:0-19905 GCA_018249875.1 Cecropterus toxeus | reverse complement strand
CATTAACGCTCACCGTGCTTTCAGGTATTTACGACGGCATGCGACACACACATACATAGTCAATTATATCATAATTATAACGAATTGAAATGTACTATATATATATATATATATATATATATTACATACGTATATCAAACCATATACAATGATATTTGCAGATGTTTCTGTGGATGGAAGAGGGTCTCGTTAAAGGGCAAGTCGTGTTCGATCTCTGAATCGTATGTATCCGAAAACCCGAGGGCCATGTCACGTTGACATCGATAACACATTACAGAAACCCTTATTTCTATATACTGAACACCAAACCCTATTTTGAAATTAAAATACATTTTAATTCAATAGGATTATGTGGAATACATATAGTTACAGCTGTAAACAGTGAAGCGATCTGATTTAATTTATAAAAGTACTCATTAGTAATATATGTATTGAAGAGAAATACACCTCTAACGCGAAATATTTGTGAGTAGTGTTTACTTATTTCCATAACATAATGTCTCTTATTTACTTTTCACCAGGTTCTAGAACCAGTGTTCGACTATTTCTAGCGTGAAGCAGCTCTTACGTTTCGGTAGGTGGGCTTGGTTGCCGTCCCCCTTAAATATAAAACGATCATCTTAGTCCTCAGAAGTAGCAATGCATCTATGATCGACTTCAGATAGAATCCCTGTTCTATATGTAGTTTCTTACAAATGTCTAGGTATAGGTGGTAACTACATACTATTGGGTGGACTGCATGCTCGTGTGTTACTTCAATCTAATAAAAGAAATACAGAAATTATTGTATATTGTACCTTCATTATAATTACGGAGGCAATAGCTTTACAAAAAATATGTAACATCATGTTTTCCTTAGTTTTCCTTAGAACTACGTTCATATTAAAGAGCGAAGAACGAACGTAGACAAACTTTTTTAACATTTTTATATTTTTAAAACTACGAGTACCTTTCCTTAGTGTGGAATACATTATAATGCGTATAAAATATAATGTTTGGAAACAAAAAAATGTTTGTTACATCATATTCCAAGCATAAATATAAATCGCACCTTTGTCTACTTCTGCCAAATCTTTTTATGTCAAAAAAGTTCTGTTCTTTTTGCACGTGGTCCCCCAGCTAAGGTTCGTGGGGTGTTTTAGGGGAGAACATTATTTTATTAGGAGAGTGCATTTTTATACAACTTGTATACTTTATAAATTTTAGCGTATTTATGCACTGGAAGCATATTGTAATATGTTTGAATTAATAAGTTTGAATTAATGGATTAGTTACTAACGCGTCGAAAGTTCTTTTACCGCCCTGATAACTTTTTATAATATTTAGAAACAGCTAAAATCCGTGCCCTGATAACTGATAATTAGCTTTTACTTGAATAACATTATTAAGTTTATTAAACAATCAATATGCAGTTTTCGAATTTCTTTTTGCCGATATTTCGATCCAGTTACACGAATCGTGGTCACGGCGAAACTGGGGTGACGGGGAGAAACCGTTGACAAGCACTGGTGGTAAATAAATCTATCTACGCTACGTCTAGCTCGATTTTCTTTTTTAGGTTCCTTATCAAGACGTAACACTTACTGTATACTTACGCAAAACTTTGCATTTTGTGATTTACATAAATATCGGCAAAAAGAAATTCAAAAACCGCATATGGTGAGTGCCCGTAACATATAACTGCTCAATTATAAGCAGAGCAGGTCAGTGCTAGATAATATTTATCGTAAACTGCCACAGTGCTTCTATAGACTTCTTCAAAGTACGACAAACTGATTGTTGATTAACCTTCATCCTCAGTATTGCTATTATATAGTTCTGTACACGCTTCAGAGAATTTACCCTCATATATTCTGACTTGTACAAGCTTAGAGCAAAGTTCGCGATATAAGCTTGAATATGCAAGCGACAGATGTTGCCGCCCGCACATAAATTACTATACACCGCCGCAATCTGGACTTGTTTTCATAATTAATCACGTTAGATTAAACATACTTATTATGTTATCAATCACTGGAATACATCAAATCTTTGCCATGTGTCGTTTATGGAAAAAATGTTATATTTTATTATTTATTTATTTATTCATTCAAGGATCGCCAACGAAAAGTACAAATTATACAGCAAAGGAAAAGGAAAACTTGATACCTTTCCAATTATAGACCACTACACATATTATGTACATAATGGATAGATAAAGATCATTAGGATCGTAGTCAAGAGTCTTCAAAATAGCCAAATAATCATTTTGTGATCTTATTAACTCAGAAGGTCAAACTTCGTGTGTATAAACTAAGTAACTACAACCTACAAATGCTTTTTGTTGCCTTTAACATCATTTTGCTTTAAGAAATACGAAATTAAAATAGTCCACCGATTCAATTTCTTGTTTGTTACGCTAAACGAACTTCGGTTGGCCATGTTATCATTTTTCTACAATAACTAGTTCCATTTACGAAAACTAAAATGAAACTGAATTGAAACCAAACTCAACGGTTTGACACCACTATTTCACATGGTAAAATGATGTAAGTAGGTACATCATCGAATAACGGTCACCTTAGGTTTAAAAGGAGTGGGGAAAATTTCCAAGGCTTAAGAGTTATTCAGACTGAAGTACCCCCTTATTCGTAGCAACGCACCAGTAATAGAGTTCAAATAGATTTTCTCTATTTAAAGTTGTGTTTATATTCACATATTGAACTGACCGAGTAATATTATTTAGGTAGGATTATATTTAAAATCACACAATCTACACATGTATATTTTTTGGACTACTGAATAATTAAATTAAATTAAATACAAATTATATTGTGTGTCAATTTTTTTCTATGTTTTTAATTCGTTTTTTATGTCTTCATCATCCACACTTCTGCAAGGCGTTTCATAACCACATTTTAGCTCAATTTTTAATCATGCACAAAAGGCAGTTATTGTGGGCTGGTGCAAAAATGTTTTAAAGTTTTCCCGCTTCGATTTAATAGGAACTACAGTGAGGTGGAAAATTTGAATTTTTCAGCCGTTACCTGCGCCTATAAATCAAGTGTAAAGACGCCCTAAGCTCTGCAGACGCGCGTACTCGAACATTTTAAAATTTAAATTACAACTCCCTACGAGAGGGAACATAATATTATGTAGATAATTGCACGTCCGTGTATCATGATTTATAATAAAGAGAATATATGAACTGTCTCACGCCCTGTAAGAACTTTCGCGATGAAAATTTACATCCTATTGTCTCTGCTTTGTTCTCACTACATCTCAGTGTAGGTGCTACGGTCAAATGTACATGGATATTATTATATGCAAGATAACTCAAACGTATGAAACTTTGGATATCTATTTTTTATAACAGCGTATACGATCTCCCTTTATAGATAAGTAATTAAGAATGAGGTAAACGCCTAGCAAAGTGAGAGCAGCCAATAAAGTTTCATTTAGGTGAATAAGCGTACAATATTTTTCTCGAGGCGATTCTCA
The DNA here is from genome assembly GCA_018249875.1 of Cecropterus toxeus. Taxonomy (NCBI): domain Eukaryota; kingdom Metazoa; phylum Arthropoda; class Insecta; order Lepidoptera; family Hesperiidae; genus Cecropterus; species Cecropterus toxeus. Next base: position 16,425 of record DWNE01002056.1, on the reverse strand, counting down.
TTTTGTTTTTGTAATCAACCGAGTCAGTAATATTAATTACTAAACCAAAGGAACATAAATGACCTAACCATTAAAGATCAATGTCTAAAGACTCCGTCTGAATTGATTATTTATTATTGATACAATAATATTACGTGGAGTTACTTTTGCATACATTCTTGCGTAGGTACTAAAATCAAGATGTCGGAATCAGAACTATAACAAACAATTTTCCAAGATGGGAATATATATTTTTTCAAAATAAATACACAAGAAAATCGCATGGAGTAAATTTTAATAATATTCCTTAATAGTTTTTATTGGCCACGTTCCCGTTTGTTTCTTTGACCTTTTTATTTATTGTTTGAAATCACGATTGAAACATGCATATATCTTTTTTAAAATAATAACAAAACCTGATATTTTTAGCTTATGTGACGAAATAAAAAATTTGCGAGAATATACCGAAAGATGAGTTGAGCATACTCGCATCTACAAATCAAAATTAAAGTATTTATCGCTTTTGTAAAACAATGCCAGATATTATAAAAGTGTTGACTTCTGAATCAATGTGACTTTTAAACTCTTTTCAATAAAAATAATTTTGAAAATCGGTCTAGAAATGGCGGAGAAATCGATGAACATACATAAAAAAATATACATACAGTTGAACATAGAACCACCTCCTTTTCGAAGTCGATTAAAAATTAACCCAACTATTTAATCTTTTCAAGCGCCATCTAGGGGATAGACTTTACATTAAAATTCCGCTTAAGTAGCGACACCTAACGATACACAGAGACATGGTAAAGGTCGCCTACCGAAACTACCTAGGTAGCATAGAGCTCTGTATGCTCATTCCGTCGTACTCATTGTAGTACAGGAAACTAACACCAGATGGCATTTCGACACTTGTATATATCTTGAATATAAAAATATGGCTTAGTAACTTTACTATATTACGTAGTTATATAGTAGGTATAACTCTTTACTTAAATTAAACGCATATACACGTGCGAACTGAAACACTATAATTTTTCTCGGCACTGAATCTAGCCCAGGGCAAGAGGAGTTATCAATAGGCGCCAGCTGGAAGAGCCAAATAAACAAATGCGAATAAAAATTTCCGCCGAAAATGGTGTCGTCAATCAGCAGGTAGGCACTTACTCGTATGTTGACTGTTATGTTGAAAGTTGTACGGTACGATATATGTATATAGATTATCATGAAGCGTTAACTAAGGACTTTGAAAGACAATTTTGCTATACACTGATCAAGCGTTGTTTAGGATTGACATTGGTTCTGAAGCAATCCTACCACTATTGAAATGTTAATAGCTAAAATTGTTAATTTATTACAACTATCTGCTGCAAACTTTTTATAGAAGCAGTAGGCAGTAGGTAATATAATATATGAAATTTGTTACCTGCATAAAGGAATTTAATATAAACAACGGAAATTACATTTTTTATTATATTGATATTGCATAGAGAGCTAAACAGAAAAGACATTACACCGGAGACGGATGTGTTTCAAATTTCCTTTGAAAAATAACTCATGAACGATGTGAACTCTATACTCGAGGGCTATTAAAGGAGAAATGGGCCGATTTTACCATCACTGTAGTAATTTTTCGTAGTAATCACATCTTTTAGAAAATATATTTTATCACCGGTAGTAAAAACAATACGAATTGCTAAAGGAATTGAATGAAATTCAGACTAAATGGTAATGATTTATGAAGGAAAACGACAAAGATAATTGTATTAGATTTCTTTATTCAAAAGTATTTGTTTTATACTTATATCTATTTATTTTCTAAACCTTACCTATTCTTTTTCTTCTTGTAGAGTTGTAAGTATGTCATAATGCCCCGGACAATATGGTATGGTTCTATGGCACAAAATACATGGGAAAAAGAAGTGTTCAAACAATATATGCATCGTAAACTCAACCTAGAGACTATTGCTTAATATCATCTTTTAACCTGACCGCGTCAGAAGGAGGGCAATGTTTTTCGAGCGTATGTATGTATGTTTGTTTGTTTGTTTGTATTTATATCAATTTCGAACCTATGAGGTATCATTAGAATCGTCTCAGTTTGCATAGTGACATAGGCTATATAATTAAAAAAAATGGCGCCTCGAAAAAAAGGAAAAGGTGGTGGGACGATTTTTTTACTATTACCAATCTAAAAATATATACTAATATAAAAAAATATAATATAGTTTTATTCACTGTTTTGACAAAAACTCGTATAGCGTTTAATTAAGTACTTAAAATATATCATTCTGAACAAAAAATTCGTTTTAAGCAGTGGTGTTTTTTGTTTTAATTATTTTAACAATGTTACAAATTATATATGGTTTGAAATATTGTTTTCTTTTTAATAAATATGCATATAATTGTAACATTCATTAATTAATACTTTGACATTTTAAAATGTATGAATAAAATAAAACACTTCAGTTGTAGTTACTAAAATAATATTCCCCTGTCGGGATTATATAAATAGATGCACATGACGCAAATAATGAATTGAAGAATGGTCTCAACCCAGTTCGTATTATTATATAGGTCATATCAGTCTCGTTCATATGTCAATTTATTATTAGTTCCGTTATATTAGGTAACGGCTAACAACCTGTAAGTATACCTACTCGATATAGTGGAAATTGTACTGAGTAAAAAGATGACTTTTCATAGATATATTTAGTTTAATTTTTCAAATCACTTATCGTTTTTTTCTTACATAAAGTAATTTAGTAGCTGTTGGTCATTTGATGTAATTTTTTTCAATGCGAATACATTGAAAAAAATTACATCAAACCATTTACACCATTTACTAGATTTAACGCTAGTTTATGTTTATCATAAACTGCGAATCTATTGAATTTGTAGAAAAAGAGAAATATATAATATAATTACTATAAAATACTCGAAAATGTACTATAGAATAAAAACGAACGTGTCCAGGACAAAAAAAATCTTTAACCGAAAATTTGAATAATCTATTCTTATTGAGTCACGATGCTGAACTTATTGAACCGCTTATGAGTCGTTCATAGAATATACAAGGATAGATGAATGAAATGTTGAATTCTGTATAAGTGAAAGAGAATCGCAAATGTAAACAGTTACGTAGAGGGAAACTCAGTGAATCAGTAAGAGTGACTGCGCAGTAGGGCGGGCGGCGGCGCGCATCAGCAAACGACACTGCAAACCCTCCTTTCGCCCTCGACGCTCGCTTCGTCCCTTCTTACCCTTTACCGTATTTGTTTTGACTTCAGTTTCTCCCGCCTGAAGCACCGACATCGTCAACATCTACTGTAGATCACGTAAGTTATCTATATACTCATATTATTGTAGATAATCTACTCTAAAGGTTAAGGCTAACTTCCATAAACAGACGGCAATGTACATACTTGGAGAAATATGAATTATGAGATACGTGATATGAATTGTAAAATCCACGTTACGTAACTCATATGTGTCGATTCTAAGAACAAGTCCAAGTTCATCGAATATTTGGGATAAAGTTAAAGGATTAGGTACCTTCAAAGAAATAAGGTCATTAGCTTCTAGTTTGGTCGATTCGGCGCAAACTCCGTATAACATGGGTAGGTACTAATAATATACGTGTTCATGGTCCGGATCTATAAACGTTTAGAACGTTTTTGAAGAACTTTTTGTCCCTCCACAATTAGGTACAAGACCCAATCACTTTCTGTAAGTTCACATAAGTTCTACCACCTAACGTTTAAGAATGGCGTAAGTCATGACCTAGAAAATGTAACAAATGTAGGTATAGTTACGCTTACAAGACAAGCATGACCCAAAAACCGTTTTAAGCTGAATAATTTCAGCACTATAACGTCGTATCGATTGAACCGAACCTATTATTTTAAATAATAACAATGACACAACGGACATCGTCTACAAGGTTACATATTAATACGATGTTTTGTAACTCATATATTACAATATTATAAGTAGCTACATGATTTAGTAGCACTATGTTATAAATACTATATTTCTATTGTATTCTACATAAACGTATTCACAATCTCTATTCTCTAGAGAACGTATGTAGAGTCAGGTTACATTTAGCATCTTCAATACAGCCGCATCGGATTTTATACATATACTTCTGTACATTGATGTGTTGGTTATATTTTGTTAATGTTACCCACTTTATTGATATACCTTTCATCACGTGTAAAAAAGCCGCAAGGAAAAAATACATTTCATCGGTTGCATGCATGAAAGTACAAAACTGTGTTTATTTATAATTAATAATGATAATTAATATTTATAATTAATTATTTATTATATAGACACTTTGTCGATGATTGTACGTTACAATCTTAATAACATGAGATAAATACTCGACTCAAATCCTAAAAATCATAGTGTTTTACCTAACAATGGCACATTAATTATATAAAAATAATTATCTTTAAAGTTAAGTACGAAAATTTTAATATACAGTTTAGATTACATAAACGCATAGAAGTACGGCTATATTTCTATTTCTATATCTAATTGTCACAGACTGCAGTGCAGTGTGGACGTGCTCGGAGTGAAAATTTGTGTTTTCGTGTGCACCTACTATCCATAAATATTTTGAGTTTGTGATTACAAAATTACATTTAAATAAACGGTGTATTTTACCTTATTTTGTTTATTTATATATCTCCGTTTTTGGGACGCCTCTTTATTTCAAGTAAGTATGAAACAGAACGGTTTTAAAACTTTACCCAAAAATATCGTAATGCATGATGCTTAAATTAACAATTAAGTTTAATTATCAACATTGTTTTTAAAAAACTAGTTAAGTAATAAATGGTATTGATATTTACGAAAAAAAGGAATAAGTTATTTATTTTCCTGTTTTATTACAGTTTTATTTGTGTAAGTAAAGAGATTGAATGAATGTTTTTGTTTAGTAGATATATCAACTAAAAAGTATAAATTAGAAGGAAAAAATGACGCTTTGTAAAACCAATATATGTATGTAAAAATAGGAATTGCCTGTAAATAAACCAAGTACGTATTTCGTTTCAAAAACAGTATTATAGATTTATAAACTAATATGGTAAAATAAATTTCTAATTAACTTGATAAAATGTGTCTTATGTCTATGTGTGACATTGTGACGCTTCCCGTTTTTCGTTAAACACTGCTCATTGCGTATCCGAGTGTCGTAACTAGGTCAAAGAAGATCACCCGCCCACTACGGCTAGGTCATCGTGCTACATGTATAAAAAGTATATTAATTCCATGTTTGCATATGCTTTGGTTTTTGACATTGTCGGTATTTTTTTTTCAAAAATATAATTATCTTTTCCTATTCATCTTCAATGTATATCTAAGTAAACTTGATGATTATAAAGGATGAAATAATGTCGGTTTTTTATTGTTATTGTCTTCTCCTATTCATATTCAATGTACCTATATCTAAGTAAACTTGATGATTGTATAGGACGAAATAAGTATTAATTATCCTCAATTTTTACTATAAAAAGTCTTATAATAATAGAAGTAGTTAGATATACCAAGTATATCATTAAATTAAATATTACACTGGTATTAACTATGTACATAATGCAGAAAAATGTACATATACTATTAAACACCATTACATCAGCTATTAGAACGTAATTACGTAATTAGTTCTTCAACAATTTGACCTTACTATGGAATCGACTTCCCTTGAATCGTCGTTGGACAATTATAGAGACTTTCGCATCAATGTCTCTTACATTATCGTGAATAACACGCTAACCAGTTGAAGTATTTACTCATGAAATTTTTCCATCCAAATTTCCGAGATATTACTTATATAGATATCACCTATTTGCTTTATTACAAAATAATGCCAAAATAATTACATAATATGTGTAAATAATACGACAAAAAGTAGAGGTTACGATATAAAATATTTTAACATTTGGAATCTTCATCTCTCAATATTGTCTGTACAATGTTATCATTTGTAGTCATTATAAACCATGTAGCAAACGAATCTGGAATAATATAGTGTCCTAATAGTATATGAATGTAGTGCTATACCTGACAGTAGGTACCTACGATACCTACTAGTTACGAATTCGTAGCTTCAAAACAAAATTAAACTGCGTGAATTCTGTTACTTTAAGATATATTGTTTTCTGTTATATTTGTTAATATTAACTTTAACATTTGTTCTCAATTTATTTAAATATATAACAAGTTACATCTACTTATACAGCTGGTTGTCCCACGTACCTGTCTATGAAACACATACATAAATTAAAGAAAGGCAACGTAACATATTGTGAAACTGTCTTTTAGCCTGCGGCGTTATGATAATGTCAAAGCAGTCTTTACTTATCATAATTTCGAAAACGTAACAGTAAACAACCTCGCAACTTATAACGTAATCTTGAATGTTTACCGTGCCATCGACTTAACACTTTAGGCGTCACAAAGAATATTACGAAATTTAGCTAGCTCGGCTAGCTAGTTCAGTCAATTCTGATTATGAAAACGTGTCTATGCATTTTTCTTAATTTTATCCTAAAAACTTACATGGTTGCAGAGTAAGATATCCCATTTCTGCAAAAGTCTGCTAGCTTGATTACATATTATTATGCTACTCGGAACCCCACAGACAAGAAGGTGTTTGTCATAAGAGCAAGCCGGAGCACAATAGATATTCAGATAAACATTAATATTATGATTTTTTTGTTCCGGTGTCGTCAATAGTTATGGTTTTAAAATGACTGAAACCATCAGAATAAATATAACTAAGCTGTTACCTTTTTTATATCCCAAACGGAACACGGGTCTTTCTGCCCTCCCAACTCTACCAAGAACAAAACCCCAGGCCGGAACTACCTTGAGCAAATGCATGATAGAATTAGTTAATCGCAGATATGTAAACGTCCATGTTCCAATGTAGTCGTTTTTATATATGCAGTAGTCTTTTATTTTATATATACAGGATTTTCCTTAAATGCATAATATTAAGTAGATAGTAGGTGTTATATTACTAACTAGTTCTATTATTCAGTTCTTTTTAAAATACAGGATTTATCAAATGAATAGCAGAATGCAGGTCACGGTCGACCAGTATCGCATGTGCTCGCGCCGAATACGATGTTTTAAATTGATAGTTTTATTGGTATAGACTCAATCACATATACGGCACTTCTGATTGGTATAGTTTTAACTATACCAATCAGAAGTGCCGTAACAATAAAATGCAATTATTTCGACTCGTGGGCAAATTTTACTACTTATAATGATTAATAAAAGTTGAGGAAAATACCAATTTAAAGAGAATAAATTGGTATTTTCCTGTGTGTAAATTTATGTGTAAATAATCTTTACATTTGATTTAGAAACAAATCTGAAATATTATAGTGTACCTCTCTATAAGTTAAATAAAGTAAAATGAAAATAAGTGTTTCTGTAACCTCATAAATATAAATGCATCATATTTTATAATAGAACCAGCTAGACCGATCATTGAAATCTAGACCGACATTGGATTCTATCTAATTTTATTTTTTCCTTCAGTTACGCTACGTCGAATTAAATTGTCTCGAAATGAGACATGAAGGAATCCGTTAACAATCATCCGTCATGCTCATGCCCCTGGAAACCCAAGCCACACGGAGCCTCGTGGCGAAACGTGCTTTACTGGAAACGTGTTTTCACTGTGATAAGAACTTGAGATATCATACAGTACTGTAACTGTAAATGACGAGATGCGCAGACCTATTTTCACTAAAGGTGCTGCTGCACGAGTTAGAATTTCCGACGTGAACAAATGGATGTTTAGGCCTGGATAATGTGTCAACAACGTTTTGTAAAGCGGTATATTCCTGTTAACCAAAATGGCCTTGCGTTAGTCAACACGAGTTTCCGCTCACGTGCATCCCATGCACGGTATTTTCAGCTATAAAAGATAGGTACGCCGTGCACAGGTTTTATATTTTTGAGCGGATACCATCTTCGAAGTAAAATGTTTATTTATTTTAGAGATCGCTTAAAAATTACTAGACCAAAAAGCAATAGGCAAACTACTGCATTCCAGTTTGGAGAACTGGTGCAGCGCTTTGTTCCGGCACGAGCTAGTAGGGTTGATACAATGTCAGACAGCGGATAGGAAATATCATAATTTAGATACCCACGGCCACTATATACCTTCATACCTAATCCTGGACATTATATTATTTTACGCAACTTTGAATATAAATCTGGACTAATCAAACTGAACATTCAGTGATTAATATCCATCAGGGAGATTCTATGGTTGTGCAACTGTCGTATCCGGCGATGATGCAATTATTCGTAGGTGTTTATTCGTAACGATATATTCTGTATAAATATAGTACAGAGTTATGGCCTATTCGTATTAAGAATCTTTTGACGTTAGAAATCTTAAATGTGATTATGTACAAAGTGCACACAACTAATTTAATCCTATTATGATAAACAGAATGACGTCACCGGCAATCAATAAGTCGCCAGAAAACCAGAAAGCTGAGAAAAAGTCTCCAACCCACTCGGCAGAGAATGTAGAACGTGCGCCTTCACGTGTAGAATCCCCCGCCTCCACCAGCGCGGCGCCGGAGTCAGCAGACCACTTCAGCTGGATGCGAATCTTCAAGTTAGCGGATCTCATGATGAAGCAAGGATGTTAAATATTCACGCAAACGCTGAACATGATGCACACATATTTAACGTTTTATCTCCTCGTCATGCCACTATTGGCATTGACGATAATTGTTAACAATGAATTCTCGTTATATTAGCTGATGATAGCTGTTTATCTAAAAAGGAAAAGTAGCAATAATACAACAATAATAGTCTAGAATAGAATGGTAACGATTGTGACAATAGGTTCCACCCATAACTAGCGTAGCATAATTATTTTCTTTATTAAAATCAGTCATAATTATTAAGATAATATTATTATGTACCTCTTGTTAACGTATGTCAAATTATAGCGTTGAAGATTTAAATAAGTTTATTTCTAATACGAATAGTAGGTACCTATTGTAGATTAGAAGAAAGTATATCACTGATTTTTGCATACCAAATAACCTTCCTTTAATTCCGTTAGGAAATGAATAACAATAATAATATTTTGCACATCATAATATTTTGTGGACCAATAATTTTATCGTTTGACGTTTACAAAAATATTTTTACCTGTTTATTTATAATACTTTAATTCGGGCATATCATATGTAATGCATTTTATTTGAATGTAATACTTTCGTATTTAACGATTGCAATGATTAATGTTATGACAAAATGCAATATGTTAATTAATTTATTAACATCTCGCTTAGTTACAGGCGCAATGTACTAACAGATAGATGCCTAGGTCTACTTCTCACAAAGTATCATTGTGTTATGCTTTTGGGATCCTGCAAAGGTAATCATCATTTAAATCTTGACCGAACAGGATTCGAACTACTAACTCAGTTTAATGTGAGGTAGGCTCAAAGGTAATCTTTGTTTGTGCATTAGAGCTCGAATATATCAAAAACAACTGAAGAGATTGAGATGCCTACACAAATATATTTTTACTTATTTTATACAGACAGCCAGACACTATATTTCGACATGTTAAAGAAACTTACACTTGTAACGGAAATACAATTTAACTTATAATTAGTCCAGACCATTGTAAGGACATAATTATATGTAATTATGTAACATGGTAAATAAAATACCGCTAGGAGCGAATAGCTGATATAAATCGCGTTATCGAGTACACTAACCATGTGCCATATCTGTTACATTATCAGTGCAGATACTATCCGTATTGCGTCATAATTGTAATGGGTACTTAAATATACCTGTTTTAAGAGAAATTTAATGATTAATAAATTATGAACTAAAAAATCGTATTTTATTACTTAACCTGAAACATACTAGAGTAACTTGAATAAACTTGTATTTTTTTAAAGAATACTGTACCTATATATTTTATGCACTCATATTTCACAAAATGACAAAAGTACAATCAAATCTATGAAATACTTCGAAAAAACATGTAGTAACCTTATTCAGTTCACTAAAATAACCACTTTTCTGTGGGTTGTTCTTAAATTTTGATTTCTGAACATATAATAATTACATATATTGATTATCGATATTAAAATAAAATAATCCGTATTGTAGTGATGCCAATATTTTTTTTTATGGTAGAGTTTTTATTCATTTATTTTTGTTTCGATTTTTTGTATATATGTGCATTTTGTAAATATATATTTTTTATTTTTATATTTTAAGTAATTGAAAATATACTTAAAAAAATGTTAATCTTAAATATGCATTCGATTACCTTTTTGTGTCAATTGATAAATTTGTGAGTTATATATAAACACAAGTAACGTTTAAAATCGTTAATGTTAATCTTATTTTAAACTATCAAGTGAGAGTGAATGGGAATAAAATAAAAACACACTTATGTAATATTTTTTTTAATAGTATTGGTAGGTAGGAGGTACATAACACGCAGGAGTCTGGGTTGGTTTTGGATAAAGGGAAGTAAAGATACAATACTATTTGCAATATGTACAAAATATACAATTATCTCTATGTCCTAGCATTTTAAACTTATAATAGAAATATGATCACAATATTTTTTATATTCTTACGCTCCGCTTTAACTTAAGTCGAATATGAACGGGCGGCGTCCGGACGCGGCTGCTGTGATATTACAGTCTAGCGCCTCACTTTCACTTTTGCTGCACACTTGAGATCAAATGTTAATTTTACATATATTTAACTCTATCAACTCGCACACGGCAGCAGCCGCCACCGCAGGCCGTCCGCCGCACAGTGCCCACGCCGCGCCACGCCACGCTGCGCTGCGCCGCGCCACGCTACGCCACGCCTCATGACGCAACGCGACGCTACGCCGTACCGCGACACGCTACGCCACGCCACGCCACGTCACGCGGCGCCGCGTCAAGTCACGCCATACCACGCTACGCGGCGCCGCGTCAAGTCACGCCACACCACGCCACGCAACGCCGTGTCACGCTGCGAGACTCCGCGCCGAGCCGCCGCAGCGTGACACGAGCCTCCAACTTCGCAGCGTCCTCAATCAATTATTACTATGTTTGAGGGCACGTCGAAGTGGGAACATGATTGATCCACCCTTCAAAACTTCCCGTTTTGATACGGTATACAAACAAAACTATATTATACTTCTCACATTATTACAGCATTATACCTATTAAGTCTGCATTAACTTACTGAATTAAAACCCTTTTATGAAAAAGAAAACATAATGATCATGGTCTGGAGCATGGATAACTTTACGAAAATATTAAATATTAGTAATTGACACTTGACATAGTATTTTAAAAGTGTAGATGCGATTATTTATTAGGCAAACGTTTATTAAAATTGTCGTGATTGTTCTCAATATGCTAAAAAATAATCACATTCCAGTGAATAAATAAAGATGAGTAAATACCAATTTGACCGCAATAAATACCTTTTTATAATTCTCATGTGTTGCTTATCTCATAATTTTTTCTCAATATCAATTCTAAATACTGTATCGCTATGTATTATGAAGACTTATTTACATGAGTTCCTTCACAAGGAAATCAAATAAGAATAAGTGTACATATGGGTATCAGTTTTACTAATAAAATTATGTTTTAAAATTAATGGACGAAGTGACGAGTTCGTTAGTGTTCCTCCTAGCTAAGTCGAGAACTGTTTGCGACGGAAACATGACAAACCATACATCATTTATACAACTATACATTTAATCTTAAAAAGAATTTACATAATAATATTACCTGTGCTGTTATTTTCTATATCGTACATATAAAATTACAATACATAAAATATTTTGTACTTTGTTTCGAGTACGACGGGTCGGTCGCACCTTTATCTAACTATACAATGCGAGATGCCGATGAATCAAAAGTTAACATTCGAGAGGGATGGCCTAACGTAACACGGTTCAAGCTTACATCGATTCGCAGCAAGACATCGATGCAGACGATTGAAATTTATGAGAAGTACAATATTGTTAGTTCATGCATTCGGTATTAGTGAAAAAGAACAATAATCTTGCAGTAAAATTCAAAGAAGTAATGGCATGTAGTGGTCACTGTGGAAGGGTTGGCGAAACAAACAAAAAAATACAAAGCAATAGCAATTAATGAAGGTGGTGATCAAGAAAGAACATGTTGAACGGCGACGCCGCTCGAGCACAACGTTAGACAAGTAAACATACGAAACAGCACGAGGTGGGTGCCGCGTGGAATGAGAGTAACTTCGTCGAGACAGGAGCCAATGCGCAACGGCGATTGTCGCGTCACTTTACAAAACACAATACGAGATGATAGTCTACGTGATATGAATAACATCCTAGTGATCAATTATTTTACACAACTTCCCATACGTCACGAAACGGGTCGCGTGCGTGGTGGCACGTCGTGTGTTGGCGTCACCACACACGCGAGCACATTTCGCAGTCTAAAACACGCTGCATTAAATCGACATTTTTCAACGGGCGGGCTACTTTAATAGAAAAAATACAAAAATTCTGCAATAGATTGACTAACGCCGCTATTATTGCTGAATTTTATTAAGTATTTGTACATTTTATCTCCAATTTACGTAACTAAAATCCAATAACTAATCTAGAAATTAATAAGTTCAGTAAAAGTTTGCTATGTTATTGTTTTAATGATTGACTCGTATTATTCACATCAATTATTATTGACATCAAGTACTTGCGTCAGCGTTTCGCTAAAGCGACGCCACACGCGACGTTGTAAACACGAACACTGCTCTCTATACTCATAAGACTACCTATAGCCTACGTTAAAAAGTCAGAATCACAGTTCAGGTATTTTCCGTGCATTTTTTTTTTACTTATCTTTTTATTCTTCTATCGCTTTTTTACAAAAAAAAAAAACAGTAATCATTCGACCCAGTAATACGAGTTTCCATTACCTACCGTAATGACATTATCGAATAAATCAAACTTTAGTATGAATAGATTCGGTATTTACAACATTTAAATTACTTTAGACCTAGAGGCTTAAAACAAAATAACAATTTACACTAACAATAAAAAAATGCTCGATAGATCGCCATTCATCTAATCGGAACCCAAAGTTAAATATATTTCTTCGATTGACTTTTCATCTCATACTTTTATAAATTTTAAACTCCGAATAAGGTCGAGCCCAGTCGACCATAACAAAAGTATTTTACAAGCTATCAATTACAACTAAAACTTAAATAAGTGACGGCGGCTTACTTAGCTACGTGAGACTTTATACAACCGCGCAATGCGCCCTATCAGTTACAATAAATACGCTAAAGTTACTCTACTACAACGAGCTTCACTTCTAGAGGTATTTCCATAGCGATTCCCGTCCGACCGACCGACCGTCCGTCCGGCCGTACTCCTCAGTCTCGTCCGACATCAAGGGTTTGACGCGGCGACGTCTCGCCAGGTCGACGCGTAAGGTTAAAAAAGAAATTATAAATGAAGTTTCACAACCTGGCCGTATTTACAACGCGTTACTAAAATAATCGGTTTAAAATGTCCAAGCCGAGTATAGTTCCGTCACGCACTGTGCACGATCGAGATGTATCCGCCTCACGCGGTGGCCGTGGCGATGATGATGAGAAGGTGCGCGATGTTCGTCACGCGGTGCATGAGGTCGGGAGCGATCCGCGTCAGGTTCTCGTTCGCGAAGTCGCACGACGGGAAGATGTGCACCGTGTACATTGACTGTGGACAAACATCGTATTATTGCTTACCATTCTGTATACAAACTAGCTATCGAATAAAAATGTATGAACGTAATTGTAATAATATTAATAATTAGGTAATAATCAAAATGAAAACTAGTATGATAAATTCGCCATTTGAATTATATACTACTTACATAATGTATCTGTACAAGAGTGGAAGCAGGCATATGTAATAATTTATTTCATAAAAATCGAATCTTTGTATGGGCAATACCGAAATACTAATACCGAGTAACATAATAAAGAGAAATTACTACTTGAGATAAAATGCTAACGAACTATACAAAAATGTAAATACTGCGAGTGTACAATATATGACACATCATCACATACAACTTAATCCCTTGCTAAAAATTATCCATTTCATTGTATTAAATTTCCCCCCTTGTAAAAATACACACTGATCCCATTATCCAAAAATCTCCCAACTTACTTAACTTGAGAAATGTTGTCGACTAAACAAAATAAAAAGTACTATGCGCCAACAATGTATTAACTCCTTCGGTTTTTTTTTTATAAGAATGAAGTAGCGAACGAGCATGCATTTCACATGATGGCAAGTGGTTACTGCCGCTCATGGACACCTGTAAGTAACTTCATATAGAACAGGGGTTCTATATGAAGTCGATAATAGATGCGTTGCTACTCCTAAGGACTAAGATAGTCAACTCATATATAAGTGAACGGGAGCCAGAGTGCAAATATTTAAAAGCAACGGTGACTACTTTCCATCTTCCTTTTCGTTATACTTTTAAAAACATAGGTGAATTATTTAAAAAAAACAGCAACATACCTGCTGGTGACCGGGCGTTGGAGCCACGTTGACGATGCCGGCGGCCTGCTTCCGCTGCAGGTAGGTGATGAAGCCGGCGGTGAGGTTGGTCGACTGCTGCAGAACGTCCATGTGGTCGCGGCCGCACGGCAGCGCCAGCAGCATGCAGTGTTCCACGTCCATCTGTTACAAACGATATAATATGTAACATATTATATATTAGGGTGGTAGAACCAGTGTAGTTCAACCGGGGTGGTCCTACCGCCACACCTATTTCTAGCGTGAAGAAATTCTTACGTTTCGATGAAAGGAAAGCGACTATCTTAGTCCTCGGAAATAGCAACAATATTCCAATTTAATAGTTACATCTTTAGAAAAAATGCATAAAGTATAGAAATTATATAAATATTTAACATTCAATTATAAGGTTATGTACATTTCCATAATATCCTGTGTCTAAAATAATTCTAGACCACATACTTGTAGAACTTCCAAAATATTATAATGCTTTACTGGAAGATATTGTCAGTTTGAACTTATTTGTACGGATGTAACTGAATTATGAATATTATTTTATGCAAAAACACATGCTATGGAGCACTTTTGTAAACTGCTCAACAGAGGTAACATCGAATCTCCAAAACAGCAACATAGAAGATAGTATCAATTAAAATCATTCATTCGTGAAAACACTCCCAATTAAGCTCCAGCACGTCGTATATAAAGTAAATTTACCTTCATCTTCCGGTGCACCTGGTCGAGCTGAGTCTGTTCTAGTCGCATACGTTGTGCGATGCGCAGCAGCGAGGCCGCCGTGCCGTCGGCGTTACGCGACAGCGCGTCTGCCGCGACTCCGGGGTTCCCACCGACGAAGTGCATCTGCACCGCAGCCGAATCGTTCTTCAGAGCGAGTAGGCCCTGCCACATCACTGGGTACCGCTACGAAGTATAACATACGATTAGATTCGACGTACATTTACATTTTGTATGCGTATTAGCCAGATCTGGTCACATTTGCTGTGGCTCGAAATAACACGAACAAACGAATAAGATTATTCTAAAGATTAACTTCTACAATATCTTACATTATAGTTTGTTTTAATAATGCAAAATTACATACAATTATAATATATAGATAGCCGAAAAGTTGAATTGAAGCAATTTTTATATCGATGAAGATACATTAAGTTATGTTCAGAAATTATAGTAGTGAGTCGAAGTAATCACTTTGGTCTTCATAGATCTCGCTAACCTACCACTACCCATGAAACCAACTAAGTGTGGTATCCAGCAAAGTGAACTTACCCGTAAGAGCATCTGCAGCGAGTCGGCCTCGCGCGGCACCTGCGACGCGTGCGGCGGGCCGAGCCCGCCGGGCGGCGGCAGCGACGACGCCGGCCGGTACGTGCTGTAGCCGGGCGGCGGGGACCGGCCGCAACCCACCGCGTACACTATACGTGAGACAAAGGACACGTTATATATTTATGATTTTAGACCTGGTTGAAATTTGATATAAAGAAATAAAAAGTCTTTAGTGAGTAACTATTACATATAAATATTTTTTATATAATTCAAAGTTACTCAACTTGACTATACTAGCTGAACTACATTCAGCTAGTATTCATATGTTGATAATAGATATGACGCGTGACGTGACATCTGAACGATGATTTCAGCTTTCTGTTCTGGGTGTTTGTGTATATGTGTATGTCCATGACATCCACAACACAGAAAAAAGCCTTATAGTGTGGGGGGCTATGAGTGTAGAAAGTATTATTATTAAAAGGAGATAATGTCGGTACTCTGCCCTACTCACGATCGCTTGGTTGGACGGTTCGAACTCCCACTTTTGCCATAAACAACTC
>DWNE01002055.1:0-19905 GCA_018249875.1 Cecropterus toxeus | reverse complement strand
GGTTGCTTATAGGTGTCCATGGGCGGCAGTGACAACTTACCATCAGGTGGACTGCATGCTCGTTTGCTACTTCAGTCAAATAAATAAAAAAATATATATTATCTATGTGCATTATTTAAATAAGGAATTTAAATCTATACTTTTTAAAATGACAATACTTAGTTTATTTAATAACCATAAGCACATTGATAGAAAAAAAAAATAGTGTTTTTTCACAATTACTCGTAAACGTCAAAAATAGACAGATAACCTCCCTAACTCGGTTAATTTTTGATCGGTAGAAAAAAGTCATTGAACCTTTTGAGATTTTTTTTCAACCTTTGCCGGAGGTTGCCGACGCCAAAACGTTTGACAGCGTTGTTGTATCATTATAACTACAGTATATAAAAATGCAAAGAGTAAAATCTTGATTTCAGACCTTACTTGACTGATTTGATCTACCACAAACTTGGTGGCCTACTAAGTTCTAAGGAAGAATTTGTTTAAATTAGATAAGAACTTAGAATTGTTTCAATTCATTTCAGCTAATTACTTCAATTGGCTCAATCAATAATTATTACGTAAATTAAAATCATTTAGATTTGTTAACTAATATGAACTTGAACTCTGCGATAAATAATCAGTAAGATTATTACATTAATAAGTATATTATCTATCTTATTACTAAATATTATTGGTTATCTTAATTTGTTATAGAAATATTGTCGTTTTTATAAATAATTTTATGTTATCATTTATTCCAGATTCTCTGCTTGCTGCTAGCTCTGGCAATGGCTGCCAATGGTATGTATACCATGATATCTGCATCCATGGTCATTGCTTTGTTAATAGGAGTCCGACAAAGATGGTCATAAAAAAATGTAGTCAAATGGAGTCTGAAATGAAATGAAATTTCTTTATTTTGTGCCTACGAGGGCACTTACAAATTATCATTGACAATATTTTTTCTTACACTACCACCGGTTCGGAAGACGACCTTAACTGGAATATCCGGCAAGGAACTCAACGGGTTTGTCTATTTTCTTTGTAATACTTTTTTTAACTATCTTGTTTATTACATGGGCAAAAAAGCTAGCTCCAGTATGTTGCCTTACATTTGACTAAACATTTTTTTGTTTTCCTTAATTTTCAACACTTTTATCGATAAAAATGCATTAGAAAACTTTTTTTTTGCATTTTGTTGAAGACTTTTAACATGCAAATCGTGATCCTTTTTTTTCAAAACTTCGCTCGATGGATTGAAACGAAACTCTGTAGCGTTTAAGTGGGCATATTGAACTGTAAAAGGCACTTAACATTACTGATTATCTCGATATTTCTAATTTAGCGCTTGATGATCCCAAAAGCCCTTTTTTGCTTCATTGTTCAAATGACTGTAAAGATTTTTTTTAAATAATGTCGCAGATTTTTATAGGAAGAATTATTCAAGATTATAAACCTTCCTTCACTTTCTTGTGCGATCAGGGGTTGCTGAGATATTGATGATTAAAAGCAAAAGGATCCTTTTCGAAAAAAGAATTCCAAGTTCGTAGACGACAAAAAAGAACCGAAATGTTTTTGAAAAAAAAATTTTTTCGGTATTAATTAGGATTGAGCAACGTGGACTGGCTTGAACATTTCTTATCATAAGATTTCAAAACTAGAAACTTCAAGCTTCAAAATTCTGTTTTTAAAACTCCAGTGCGACCGTTTTTGACGGAAATACAGCCATTTAAAAACGTTCAAAAATTGTTTTTTTGATCCTTTATTTTTTCCAATAGTATATTGTTATTATATAGCTTTATTAGGACGAGTCTGAAATAAATTGCCTTCAATATTTCGATATAAAAGGGACCTTTAAATATTTTTCTACCTGACCCTTAAATATGTTCTTACATTGCCTTAATTTCTGATGTTTAATCGGCACCACAAAATAAGGAGTTTCTATTTCTATCTCACACATTTTTTACCATGTGTGTTTTTCTCCAACCGCCTTAGGATTTTTAAAGTACATTACTACCTTAATTATATCAAAGCATATTATAAATACTTATAATTTAATTAAATAATTCTTATAAATTTCCTCGATCAAGCTTACAAGGCGCGGTAAAAACTGATGAATAAAATTATTATCTTACTATCAGGTGCTCCGTACTATTATGGAGAAGATCGTGATATGTCACGAGGAAACCAACCAGGAGGAGGTCACCAAGGTTCTGGTCCCGGCAGCCAAGGTTTCGGTCCTGGCAACCAAGGTTTTGGACCTGGTAACCAAGGTTATGGTCCTGGCAACCAAGGTTTCGGACCTGGGAACCAAGGTTTTGGGCCTGGCAACCAAGGTTTCGGATCCGGCAGCCAAGGACATGGACAGGGAAACCAAGGTTTTGGACCCGGAAACCAAGGACCTGGATTTGGTAACCAGGGCTATCCAGGCAATCAAGGTGGCCACCGCAAAGGATACCAGGAATACGGCTATTGAAGGCCTTACTGACATGCTGAGAAACTGTATAATTGTCATATAATTCAATGATAACTTACTAATAAAGCACCAAAGTAAATAAGTAAATATTGGCTTCTTTTTTTACCTTTTTATATTCTTTTTATAATCTTTCTTTCCTACAACAGGGAAAAAAGCTCTGTTGAGATCTTCTCCGGTTTAATGATCAATGAAACAGTACAGTTTAGAGTGCAAATATTACCTAACTTTTAGTATTTTTTGCAGAACTTGATATTCTCATCATGTTTTCCTTGAATGTCTCGAACGGTAATATTAATTTTAATACAGATATATAAATAGATAAAGAAAAGAAGAAGAAAATATATATAAAGAAATCAACACCATGTACCTAGGATGCCAACTCCAACGAATCAGAGATTCCGGAAGTTAGAGTAGAATGCCTAAACCTTTGACGACCCGCGTGGCCGAGCGGTCACCATTCCGGTCTAACACGTAATGGGTTCCAGATTCGATGCCCGGCCAGATAAACATCTGAATGATGAGTTTAGATTCAGTTCTGGGTCTGAATGTTTGTGTATTCGCCTTTGTGTGTGTACTCACGACACAGGAGAAAATCATAATGTGAGCCACCGCCGAACCTATTTCCAAAGCGACGCAGATCTTGCGTTTCAGTGTAAGGGGTGATTACCGAATCACTTGTATATGAGGCGACCACCTTAGTCCCTGGAAGTAGCAACGCATCTGTGATCGATTGGCACCTATTTCTGCCTAATAACAGCAGTGTTATGCATCGCTGTTTTCTGGTCTGACGTGTGTGGTAGGGGAGACATTCTTTTCCAAGGCATTCCAACTTAGTCAATAGTAGGAACGTATCTGTAGTTAGCCTCAGATAAGACTCTGATCTTATCTTTGGTTGATTACAGATGTCAAGGCCGGCAGGAGCCACTTACTGATTGTCTGTATGTCGTTTGCTACTTCGATATTATAAAAAAAGATGTCAATGGCCGTGATGATAAGGGTATCATCAGTTATACTGCATACTCGTTTATTTCTAAAATATGATAAAAAACTCCTGTATGAGACCCGTAATCTCTGTAACGGGCTCACTATATAATCATTATGTTTATTTCCTTAGATTTACCTAATCATCTTCAAAATTATTTAAATCTGGAGCTAATTATTATACGTGCGTATAAGTCTTGTTTCACCGAAACGGACCGTTGCATTGACGGCGCGTTTAGATATAAGGCCATGCGCACGAGCAGGCTTCACCCAAACAATTTGTGTTTGGGTGAAGCCTGCGTTAACTTGCGTAGTCTTTTAGATATATTATGACTACTGTACGAATGCTCCCTCTGTACGAATCCTACTTACTCTCCCTATATCATACGTTATTTGAAAATAAATAGCAATCTTAGTATTGAAAGGAAGGCACACAGAAACTAGTTAATAAATTTAAAAATACAATAACCTCAAAGTTCAATAACTCAAAATCGATATCATGTGTGGGCAAAAATCGTCACAACATTGGTTTAATACGAATACTCTTTGTAATAGAGTAACACTTTCCGAGAACAATATTACAGGTACTACGCATTTTGCAAATATTGTTGCGAAATAAGGCAAATAGGTGGACGAAGCATACTTGATATTTTATAGAATTTTATGATACCTACTATGATGTTTAACTAAAGCACGGTTTGTTTTTCTTTTATTATTTACTTTAAATATGTGGACACCATCGTATTTACCCGACTGTTTTAATATCTGCTTTAATTATTGTTGTAATTAGTGCTACTGTATGTGGAATATGCAGAGACCGACGGTAGGTAGAGATTTTTAGAAATTGACAACATATAATTTCTCGTTTATGATGATATGACTTGCAAATGTTGAAATAAATAGCAAATATAACATACAAAAGTATTTAACGTCTACCCTCATCACAACTAGATATAATAGAATAATTTGTTTTTATTTAAGACTATTGTTTGTTATGTTTTTTAGTATTATTTTATGAATTATTTACTTAATACATAAAAGTTTATTTAGTAAGTAAATAATAAAGCATAAAAAATAAATAAATAACCACTCATTAGCAAAGTAATTTTACAAATATAAGCCATTCAAAGTAATTTATAAGCAGTTGCAAAGTATCAAAACTGCTGCAACGAGCTGTAATCACATTTTTACGAAAGGATGAATGAATGAACAAGATAACAGCACAGCAGGTTGTTTTCTGTGTACGCCCATAAGTCTAAGTGTGTTATACTACAAACACTATTAATTTTAACTGTAACACTTATTGTAGGCTACTTGCTGTCACAGCGTCTGTTTAAATAAAACCTTTAGGATTATTTATTAATGAATCTTTCTTTTCTGAGTTGAACCAGTTCAACTCAGAAAAGAAAGAACCACCGCTTCACCTATTTCAACTTCATAGAGCAATTATGAGTTGCGCTACTGTAGTTTACGGGGTGTGGTAAGGATTACACCCTTATCTTATCCAAAATTATACCTAAGGATACAATGCTACCCGCATTGTATCCTCGGCTAACTTCGCCTAGGTCTAATCTAACCTAACTTCAATCTGGCCACATACACTTAAGTGGACTGCATTCTCGTACACTATTTTGATACTAAACCAGGTGGTAGAACCAATGTAGTTCGACCGGGGAGATACCACTTCCACATCTATTTCTAGCGCAGTTAAAGCAGTTCTTCCGTTTTGGTTGAAGAGTGTTGTTGCCGTCGCACTTAGTCATACATGACGCTCATCTTAGTCCACAGGAGCAATGCATGATCGACTTTAAGTAGAACCCATGTTAAGTTGCTTACAGATGACCATAAGCCACTTACCATCCCACATACCATCAGATGGACTGCATCACTTTTATATGAGGCGACCATCTCAGTCCTCGGGAGTAGCAACGCATGTGTGGTCGACTTCATATAGAACCCTTGTTTTATATGAGGTTGCTTACAAATGTCCATGGGCGGCAGTAACCACTTACCATCAGGTGAGCTGCTTGCGCGTTTGCTACTTCATATTAATAAAAAAATGCTCCTTTGCCATTTCAAGCTGATAAAACATAACTCTATAAAAATTTTTGCACACGTCTACGAACATCACGTATCATCAAATGAATCGCATAGGTACTCATTGTCACTAAATGTAAACAGTATCGTATGAAACAATAGTCCTATGAAAATAACAATAGCGCGTTAACAAAAGTTCAATTAATTCAGTGAGAATGATCGAATGAGTGATAATGAATAGTAAATAAATGTTCAAGTTATGTTTTCTCACGTAAATATTTTAATTGAAAGCGTTTATCCGTTAGATGGTCATAATAATCCAGTTAAGTTGCGTGTTTCTACCGGTGTTTTAGGTTAACCACGTTTTATCGGTTTTCTCAGACTTTAGAAATTAAGTAAACAATTAGCATCAGTTATAGGTTGGAGTGGCGACATTAAAGGATGCCTATGTCCAGCAGTGGACCTCGAAAGCTGATGGATGGATTGTTAGGCAAATCAAATTTAATATCATAGATATAAGGACGCCAGGATCACAAAGACGTGAAAAGGGAGTGGACAATTTTTTTTTTAACTATTTTAATACATTATATTTTACCTTGATAAGATAATTCTAAAACAGTTATCTATTACAAAGCTTACGTTGGTGAATTCAATTTGAAGTTATTTAAAAAAACCCATAGGAAAATTAAGTTTAATAGACTAAGTAGCATTTAGAAGTACACCTTTTTGGACACAGACATTTTATTCATTGTGTGTTTAGAACACATGTGATCATATTATTACGAGCAGTAATTAACGTTTTGTTTTGTTTAAATTAACATATTTCTAACTTACTTTACATAAATATTACTTTCCCACACTCCTTTTCTATATAAACTTTGTGTATTACAAAGTCAAATTCGCACTCCTCCGTTCGCCTAGCATTCAGAAATAATAATCGGTAGTTTTCCGCATTCATACCCATAATTATACTCGTAGATTAACAAATATTGCAGGTATGGTCATAGGAGGTATTTTCTGTCAGCCTTTCCTTAGCTTGTCTAAAATACTATTTTAATGACTATTAATTTGTTTCAAACAAAGAAAAGAACTTAAGAACTCATTAACGTAGTCTGTTTTCATTCGATACTCAATTGTTTTTATTGACTTTACAATGTAGCTGATGTTATGGATGACAAGTACTTCGCCCTACAAGATATTTGCAACACACGATAATTAGGTTTACAATATTTTAATACGACTATTCGTTACGACTTTAAACGAGGTAATAAGCATCTTTAAATTTGTAGTCATTAGTAAAATAGGAGATTACCATTTGTTTTTTGTATCAAAATCGGCGCGTTCGAAGACGCGTGCAACAGTTATAAAAATAAATATTCGGTATGATTATTCGACACGACATTCTGAGATTCACTTAGGATAATTATATCTTGCGTATCGTAATGTGTAAAGTTCTTATTGTTCTTCTGAGTAAGTTGAGATGTCCGGATTTTCCACGAAGAATGATGGCAGGCGTAGCCAACAATGCAGTAAAAAGCATATGTTTGCCTGTAACGAGAATCATTAACAGATTGGCACTGAGCTGCATTAACATTCTTTACGAGAAAAAGTCCTAACTCCCATCTTTATTTCGATAGGGTTGACTTTGTGTCACTAATTTTCTTTTGTTTACGTTATCTATCTTTTTAACTTTTCTGTTCCAACGATATGAAATGTTAAATGCCCATAAAGTTATCGGTTGTAAAATCGATCGATTAAACTAAGAAATAGCTTAATAAAAATTGGCTTATTGTCGTCTTCATTTCAGTCACGTTTACCCCGGACAACCTCGAATCTAGGGGGGGGGGGCAAGCCGGGGCCTATGCCGGCAAGTTCAAAGGGCGGCAAATTTAAACCTTGCAAACGAATGCGCAACTCATCATTGATTTAAATTTGACAATTAGGATGCCTAGGCAATAGGAAGTGGAACTCTTGAAACGTATACGTTTTAATGACCACCAATAGTTAGATATTTGATGCCTGAAATGATGGTAAAAAGAAATTCAAGTGAGCAGGGGCGGCATTTTTAAGTTTTTGCACCGAATAAAACTAATTGAAGAGCCGGGGCTGAGTTGGTTTAGAGTCGTATCGATCCGAAGCATAAACTATATGTGTGCAAAATCTTATTGATATTCAACTAGTATTTTATGCGTGAAAGAGTAACAAACGCGTATGTGTCCTTACAGATTTCGCCTCTATAATATTAGTAAGATTTAAACAATTATGTATATTTAGAGAAAAGTATGTATGTACGATGCACAATTACAGATTTTCGCCTCTATATTATTAGTAAGATTTTAACTATTATGTATATTTAGACAAGAGTATAAGTATGAATGTACAATGCACATTTACGTGTCCTTGTGGCTGATTAGGAAGAGACAGCTTATTTTAATATATTTAATAAAAAGTATATAAAGACGTTGGATTTTTAAAAAATTTCGTTCGATTTCCTTTGTGATAAAAATGAAAATAATAAATTAATTTCCCTTAATTTACTTTTGTTTATATTGCAATCAACTTATTTTTAAATTGTTTTATTTTAAAAAATTTTGCAGGAAAAATGATTTTCTGTTTTTGTTTATATCCTCAACAAACATTAGTAGATAATATATTATAATGTTCAATTGGCCTTGTTTGGTTCAAAAACTATTAAAAACAAACTATTTATTTATGCCCACATACCTTCGAAAGGAATCCATGTCGTATTTTAGCGTATTAACAACAAAATTCACAAAGCGGAACATAGAATCTGCTTTTTGAATTCGATAAATATATGATAAATGATTTTATTATCAAGATGTTTTCAGCTATAGCTTACGCCCCTGTATTAAAGACGGATTCACGTATGTCCGGCGGAGCGGGGCGACAAAAAGTGATCTTATTGGCATTTTTATAATTGAGGAACAGAAACCAAGTATGTGCGATCATTATACGCCAGCTGATACGAAAATATAGATGGATCGTTCTGCGTTTCTCGGATTTTGAAATGATTTGTGGTCCCTCCACACTGCTCTGGATCAAACTTTTTCTCGTCTTCCAAACTTTTGTAAATTTTGTAGCATTCTGACATGTCGTCGTGACGCTAAGTGACCAATTGAAATCAATCACATTCTGATTGTTCTTTGAAATACATACAAGAAATTGATGTTACAGTAAAGCAAGATTTCTCACCTCAACGACGTAAATGCGTTGTTAAAAATGTGTCCTAGTAAACATAATAAACAATTAATAATAAAATGTTGCAGCGGCCATTTTATATTAACAACAATATTGATTATTTACAATGCATTATCATCAAAACTAAAGGTGTATTCCGAATATCAGCTCAATCGGACTCAGATAATTTTTTACATTCACTTTGTAAGATGACCTAAACATGCCTACTTACAAACATTTCAAGTTAAATAAAAGCTTGTAAAATTCTGTCTTATAAAGGATAGCAAAGTCGGCAAGTACCCTAACGTCTTGTAAATTAATTTTTAATGAATTGCTTAACGAGAAGCAATGTGGTAGTAGTATGAGAACTATTCTAGTTCCAGAAATTATCTTTTTGCAAACAGTAAAATATAGCTCAAATGAATTTTAATTGATAATTTAAATTTTTGTTCACTACTTTGGTTAAATACGTACGAACTGAGTCTAGAATAATATCTTTGGAAACTGTATTGCTTGAAGTTTATTTGAACTGTAACACTTCATTGTACGGAAATTGCTGTTTGTTTCCCAAATACAATAAAATAAAGAAAAACTTATATTTATGAAGTTTAGGTACACTTAAACTAGATATTATATTACTGCATGAAAATCAAATAACTGCATGAAAAAAAGTATTAAATGGAAATCTAATTTATTATGTCACTCAATTACCTACGTTTTTACTTTTAGAATAAAGTCTAAATGTTTAGTAACAGTTATGATTATTTAGTAACTTTGCCACGTGATTACAGTAGCATTTAATAAATTTTAAGAACCTTTGATGGAGTTGATAGATAGATAAACTCCAAAAACTATAGCAGTGATTTAAGACTTATTCTCAGTTCTCTTAAATTTATATATTCTCTAATATTTTATGTTTTAGTTTATGCGATGGATAGCCGCGTAAGCCCTCATTTTTTAATATATATAAAAAAATAGTTCAACTTAGGAGTTATTTTTAAAAATGTAGAGCCTTAATTATTTTATTTTTATTCCTACATATTATTTTTTATTGTTTTTATTTATTTACATCAAATATCATAGAAGACTGTATTCTCTGGAGTTAAGAAAATAAGAAGTAGTCCTACGTGACCAAAATTAATTAGTAATTACGTAAAAAACAGACAAACAAAGAGGCGTGCCCAAGATACAATTAATTTAATGATCTTTTTGTACCACACTAATTACACAAGTAATTATAATTACACAAGGTAATATGTGGTGGTTGGACAGTAATTGTAAGTAAATTAAGGTCAACCGTATCGCCTGACAAATAAGGACAAATCCGTTTATGATTGCTCCAAATTAGTATGAAATAACCAGTAATTGCAACTTTTAAATAAAAAATTCTCATTAACGTTTTATATCCTCAAGTATCTATCATACGACCGTAAAAATTAAAGGTAATCGCTGAAATAATAAAAAAACCGGCCAAGTGCGAATCAGACTCGCGTGAGTAGGTTTCCGTATTATCTATAAAAAAAAAACTAAAAAAAATCACGTTCTTCGTTTATTCTTCGCCTTTCTTAAATATATTTTATACATTCTGATTTTAGTATTTTTTGTCATAGCAGTAACAGAACTCAGGTGTCAATATCATCATCATATTTAAAAATCTATGAAAATCTCAACTGTCTAGCTATCGAGGTTCAAGAAACAGCCTGGTGGCAGACAGATGGACTGACAGCGGAATCTTAATAGGGTTCTGTTCTTAGAGTCTCTGTTCTAATTGTAGGGTCTTTAAATTGCATAAAAGAAGACAAAATTGTAGATCCATTTTCAAATATTATAAAAATAACTTTTATATAGTGATGATTACGAAATAAAATTATATTGTTACGGGAATAGTTAATTACATCATAACGACGAATTATACGAAAAATAAACCTGATAGAAAAAATATAAAATGTTAATGGTGGCAAACGGTCGTAACTATACAGCCTTCTCGGTTTGTAGATAATAAATAGATATTCATCATCACATTCTGAAATCCCACGGGATACCGAAATGAAGACGTAATAGATTAACTTCTCACAATAAACAGTGAATGGCTTCTACGATTCTTGCTGGCCATTTTTTGCATTTTATGAATGAATGAATCCTTTATGAATGATTGAGATCATTGAGAATGAACTGTTATTGTATTTTTTTATTCGCCACCTCCAACACGTTTTTGGACGATAAAAATTTGTATTGTTGAACTGTGATATTATTTATGGTCTTCGAGAGGTTTTTTTCAATGGTGGACCATAAAGTCCCAAAATAGAGACAGGTTGTATAAATCTATTAATGTTGGGCTATAAATTCGTAACAAATGAATTGTAACTGTGTCTGACGATAAAATTGTATTTTTTGCCATTAAATAGTAGATTCAGGTAACATATTTTGAATATTTTATAATTCAATATTTCCCGTACAGTGGAAATACACTCAGCCAATAACAAAATAATTTTATTTAAATTCATTTATATATCCTCTGAGCCTTTTCAATAAATTAAAAAAAAAAACATCCTGCAATTGATCATTATAATTATAAAAACAATCTCTTACAAAATCTTTCGTTAATTAAATTCAACTTTAAGTCAGTAAAAAAAAAGATGGCACATAGCAATAAAAATAAAAACAAAAAAAAACATCATCTTTAGAAACAGCAAACGTAGCGCAAAACATCTTAATCTATGCTACCATGCCAATTTGAGCCCTTTCACCTCAAATCCATTCAACGATAATGCGAATTAATAATCTGTGAACATTTTTTCTTAAAAATCATATAGCAGGTGATGTTCTCAAGAGGTGCAATTTTTTTGATGCGTGGGAAAGATACGTCAATAACTAAAATGTATATCTTCATAAAAGATTGATGTAGCGCGAAACTTTTAATGGTATCTGTGGACAATTTTACATGGGGTCAATTCATCAATTTTTATTTGGAAATATTGTATAATTAATAGTTTAGGTTTATATCATAAGATGCGATTTGTCTAAAATTGATACTAATGAGTTAGGTATTTATAGTGATATCGTAGATGCTATATTTTGTTAATTTATTAATAAAATAATTTTTAAATATATTTATGAAAATATGAAAAAATATCTATATAATAACACTAATATAAATTAAACTGACTGTGTTTACCTGCCTCATTAAAATTTACGTGTTTTTTTACGACTGAATTATCCCTTTTTAGCCTAATAATCATTTATTTCCCCACATTCTTAAAGCTGTAATAAAACATTTTATTAATCTGTGCTCATCGCAATAAAATCAATCCAGTAGTGCAAGGAATCACTGACGTTCAAAAACTCATTTCTGCAACCGTAATCTTTCTAAACGACTGCCGCACCCTCATGAATAAAACTAGCTGGTGTATAAATTCAAATTTCCTCTCCTCCACACGCTCATTTCCATATCTCGGATACTCTCCCCTATGCTTTATTATTAAAACTCAATGCAAAAACCGACATCCGACTTATACGCTATCTACGTTCGGAAATGGCATTATCGGCCGGCCGAAGCGCACACGTCTCAGCCAATAGGGCATTCTTATCAGAAAATGACTTATTTCAAATGACAGAGTGTTCTAAAGAAAGTCCCAATTCAAAACATTACAACAACCAATACCCAAAGATTTAATAAAAAGCCTATTAAAGTGCAATAAAGTTCTTTTTGCCGTGTTTACGTTGAAACAGTTTAGTTGTACAAAATTCAACAGCTCGTAGCGAAAGGAAATTGGAATAAGAAAATTTGGGGTGTAAAATGAAAGATAGACGAGTGCTAATTTCCGGCTATTACTACGTCTCTTTCTTTCCCGCACATTTATTGCGGGAGGGGAGGGTGGTGGGGTTTCTGTCTTTTTCTACCGTAGCAATGGCGGGATAGGACGTGTGGTGTCGGGGGAACTGGTAAGCGGTTAACAACTTTGTAATGTGTGGATGGGACGGGCAAATTGTAATATTGTATTTATATGCGTTTTACACGGTACGCATAGTTTCAAGTTACGATATGGCGACGTTGTGTTCATTTTCATGTTTTAACGTCATAATGCGATGTATTATATTATGTAGACGTTATAAATTATGATATAGTCTGATTTATGTCCTACTATTGGACCCGAGTCTCTTAATTTAGGGATAGTACTTTTTTAGTTTAAACGAGACATAATCTAGGTAGATTTCGCACCTACACACGAATCGCTACATTTAAAGGGTGAAAATTATAATATTGGAAGATATGTATTTTTTTTATAAATATGAAGCAGCAAACGAGCACGCAACCCACCAGATGGTAAGTGGTGACTGCCGCCCATTGACATTTGTAAGCAACTTCAAATAAAACAGGAGTTCTATTTGAGGTCGACCACATATGCGTTGCTACTTCCGAGGACTGAGATGGTCGCCTCATATAAAAGTGAGCCGGCAACCACACCCTTCCACCGAAACGCAAGAACTGCTTCGTGCTAGAAATAGGTGCGGCGGTGGTACCTCCCCGGTCGAACTACATTGGTTCTACTACCTTGCTATGTATACGAATATTACAAAAAAAAATCGTAAGTTTTTCTACAATAAGACATTATAAGTTCAATAACGGACGAAAATATTACTAATTGATTAACAATTAATAAGTAATTATTCTATATTTTTTTTAATATTGTCAAATAGCAAAATACATGTAGGTATACAAAAAGCCAAAAAATATTACTGCCGTACCTAACATGCTATCAAAGGAAGATATACAACTTAGTCTATTTTTTCACAATTTTCCCTCAAAAATAACCACTTAAATAGCTACTTATTGGAGTTAAGGAAATTGGTCGATTCATAATAACTGGCCAAGTGCGAGTTGGTCTCACGCATGAAGGGTTCCGAACCGTTATCTATAAGAAAAGGCAAAAAAATCGTTTTAGTATTTGTTACAGCGGCAACAGAAATACATCTGTGAAAATTTCAACTGTCTAGCTATCACGGTTCATGAGTTATAGCCTAATGGCATACAGACGGACAGACGCACCGTGGAGTCTTAGTAATAGGGTTCCGTTTTTACACTTTGGGTACGGAACCCTAAAACTGTATGATAAGTGTGATGGCAAGCGATAATTATGAAAGTATTTAGTCGTTTATTTGTTTATTTTATTTTTACGTTTTCCCCAAGAACATACCAAATAATGAAATGCAATTAAAAATTATGCAAAACAGCACGCATCACCCCATTCTTATTTTTTTACTCTGTAATTTGCTTAAAGCTCAATGTATATGTAATGAACTGGTGAAAGACAATTCCTATCGAATTAAAGTTCCTACGCAACAAAAACCTGAGCGGCCACAATTAATTCAAATCGATTTCCACTTAAGCAAACCTTGGCCGCGAACGATCAGAATTTCAAATTGACCTTCCGAGCAAGCTGGCAGCACGGTGTAAAGGTTCTTTTTTTGATTCCAATATGCCATTTAAACGGAAAGCGCCAAAAGAAATAGTAGTTACTGCCGAGTTAGGTTGGCCAGCCTGATGCTATCTTGGCAGTTGGCACACCTGACCGACGCTAATTGGACAATAAATCAATTCTTCCCCGCTTCTTATTGGCGAATCGTGGCATTCCAATATAGAAAATTTGGCCGGCCGATATTGACAACATGATAAAAAACAATAGGCGGTTATCTTTTTCTTTTGTGTTCATCTCTGGAACCCGGTTCTTATTAAGGTTGAAACGTTTTATGTTTTGTTTGTGGGCCCAATGTCTTATCGGTTAGACAATTTGTTTTTGAGAGCTCGTTATTGAATTATTAATATTGATATAACTCATGTTGTACACGTCCATTTATAAAAATATGACGTGAGACTTACTTGAATTATGATTTAATTCTTTTTTTGATCGTTAATTTCGCAACAAGATTTAATTCTTTTTAACCGACTTCCCAAAGGAAGAGAGGTTATCTATTCGTCACGTATATATACATATTTTTTTTTATTTTGTTGGATACCATATCATGCTTTATACAATAAGTAAATACAGCTACACAGATTAAACAATTAATGGCGCAAAGTGCGCAGGCGTCATCCATTATTAGGGTTATTAACAAAACGGAACGCGCCCGACTAATCTGGGCTCTGGGCATAATTAAATTCCGAGAACAAGCGGACTATTAAAACGAAACGGTAGCAAGACGCCCATTACGAAACAGAACGTGCATAATTATTTCGTTCCCGCCCTTTTTTCTTTTTACCCAGTTCGATTTTCGAAAGCGCGCGCTAATTCACCGTCGCTACAGACTGGCACGAAGTCTTGTAAACAATGTTCTCGTAAAATCTTATTCAATTATCGAACAAGCTCGCTCACTTAAAGTGATGAGTTTACAGAGTGTTAATTATTTTTGTAAATCTATAAATGCGCGAATCAATTTGAAATAAGCTGTGGGAGCATGCCTTAAATAAGTTGTGTAAAAACTTACGAACGTGCTGAAACATTAACGTCGCAACCCACCAGTGATACTAATAAACGAACACATTTGTGTACTACAATGTTTCTGCGTGAATAGACAGAATCAGAACGTGAACATTTTAGTGTAAAAAGAGTAATACCATGGCCAATTTTTGTTTCTTCATCTTCATTTTCTTTAATTTTTTTAAACAGCGCCATGATTTCTGAAGCATTAAAACAAGATTTTAAAAAAGTGGTACTTTATTATTAATAGGTACAAAATTGTTATAACAAATGTTATCCTTATTTAACGGTACGATTTTATAGGATATGTTGTATGCTACAAAAACGTACAGTTATGTTATTATGACTGAAAACTACGTTTGCATACTAACAAAAACGTTCCCGTTTTTTCTAACAGACCACCAACGCATTCAAATGAGGCATATCATTAGCCCTGTATAAACAATGTTGTAAAATGACAGGTAGCGTTGCTTGTCACATCCTCCGCATAATATTATTCATGTTGTTATCAAGCGGACTCATCTACTTCGTACTGTTAACATGTATTTTGACAGATGACATAACTTTGGCGCCATATCTGGTCTGTCATCTCTTTACGATGAAATACAATTGGGATGCAATAATAAGCTCCCGTCTTACGTTCTGATAAAGCGGTTCTTGTAAATCAATGTAATGGGCGACGTTGATGTCAATGGGACTGCTTATTGGATAGTTATTGTGTCACTAATATTGTAATAAATAATATTTTAGGACACATTTGTTATTGTCTATATTACAGATTTGTAAAAGTTGGTTGGATTAACAAAATATTTAAATTTTTGGTACCTTATTGGAACCTGCTTAGTATGCTTGTACGCTTGGTATGCTAATATTTATTTTTCGGGGTAAATTGCATACCATCACTTAAATATTGAAAGTACCTACCTAAAATGATAATTAAAGTACTTAAGTACTCGCACTAATTATGGCTTTATATACAAATTCTGTAGCTGGTGGTACACTGAAAGCCCGATGGTTCGCATATTTGCATTCTATTAATAAAAATCGATCCACTTCACTCATGCAGGATTAAAAAATATTTTATCCTAAAAATAAAGCATTCTATTAAAATTAAAAGGATTTGGTTTTGTATCATAAGTACTGAAACGTGCCGAAGCAGCTGTTATGTAATGTAACCTATTGACCTAAAACAAAATAGGTACATTGTGTTCCTATAAGTGGTCCTACAATTTCTAAAAATGTCTAAAAAAAGCTTCAAAAAGATCTAAAAATGGTTTTGATTAACCAGTGTATGGAAAAAACTTATTTTGAAACGCCATATTAATGCCGTAGCTGTTGGTACATCTGGATTTAGAAACCTTTTAAAGGCGACAAAACAAAAAATAATGTTAAAAGTCAATCAAAAATAAATATTTTAAGTATATTTAAATTTTCTTTTCTATCTTAGATTTTTGGATTGCAAGTATCCGGAACGTAACTGCCGATGTTGAATAGCTTTAACTTAATTTTATTTTTCCATCAATTTAATTATATAATATATTATCTCGGAACCAGGTTGATAAAACTATGAGTATGTTTTCTTAATAAATTAAATGTACCAATAGCTCCCACTCTTTCTACGCGGGAAAATCCTCATTGAACCCCTTCTACCCAAGGATGCAGAAGGGGTATGTCGGACTCCTATTGATATACTCGACGTTCATCTGGACGTTCGATGCACGAGAAAGCAATTAGCATTACATTCGCGGCCTGGCAACGTCGGCCAGCCACATCCCAAAATGAAGTATCCTTTCAGTGATATCCCTTTAAGTAATATGCGCATTCAGAATACACATAAGACATCTCGAGGCCTAATATCAAGAGTTGAGCGTAACTAGGACTTTTCTTCTGAAGATTACAAACGTTTGGGTGTTCAGACATTTAATACAGGCCTGGGTCAATTTTCAGACATGTACGTAAGTAAGTACCTATACCTGACATCTGTGGGCAACTTATGTCAATACACAAAGCGTAATCACAATTCTATAACACACACTGAACCAATATAAGTTAATACGACTTATCCAAAAAAAACATTTCTGACGCAGTCGGGTAATAAGTATATTTCAATAATATTTAAGCTCTTATTTAATGTGCCCAGTTCAACAGCTAAAATATTCCTTTAAGTAAAATAAAAAAGTTCAAATAACTTACAAAATAGACATCTAAATAAGTATTTGAGTATAACAATAGTAAAATATAGATACAGAGTACTACTTATGTACATACATATGTAATATTATTAACTTACAAATCGTTAGGAACCACGCTTAAATAGATCATTATAAAAATAATGAATAATTGTTCACCAACAGACAGACGTCACGATGTCATAGATTCGTATTTGTCAGAAAGGCATACCACGCATACCGTGGCTCTTTTCTATTGATATCACTATATCAGGGTTGCCTCTTCGATAGATATAAAAATCAATCCCTATTTCCTTTGATCATCGTATCACACGAAAACAGCTGGAACGATTTCACAAATTATTTTTTTGTTAAGTTTGTTACTGATAGGAGAAGGTTCTTATGAACGAAAAAAGATAGTTGCAGGAAAAAAAGTCCTTTAAGAAAACTCAACGAGCACTTATGATGTAAAATTTTAATGTCTTATGAGGTTTTGATAAGTGTCAGTCTGACCAATTCAAATTCAAAATTCATTGTAAAGACATAACAAAGTCTGTCTGGCAATGCTAATACTTCTTTTGTTGGATTTGTTATTGTTAGGAGAATGTTCTTATAAAGAAAAATAAAAGAAAGTTAAGGGGAAAAATAAGAAAACCTAACGAGCATTCACGATATAAATTTTTATAATGTAATCTTATGGCGTTTGACGTAACTGTCAGTCACCAATTTGAATTCAAAATTTTAGTTAAGACAGGACAAAGTCGGGTCAGATAGTTAACAGTAGGTACCTACATATATTTAGGAGGAAGAGACCAATACAACTTAAAAGTTATTGAAGCTAGCTAGGCTTACATTAACATTATAGATATTTTATAGAATAAGTAAGTTGATAACTGATTAAACGAGGTAACCATTGCATTATTATTTCATTTAGTTTTGTAGTCGTTATATTCTCATGGCATTAGATGTCCAATCAGAGCAAACTTTAAGTAGTCTCTACTGGAATCGAGATATGTGGCCATGTGGTGAGGAAACATATGTAAGTACTGGTGTACGCGATCAAATCATAATTTCGTTGTGTTTGGAAGTTGTTTTGGAAGTTTACGTACTTTTCAGGTCAATTTAATTAATAATTTTTCCTAATATAAATTAAGTCAGAATTTATTACAATTATACTATTAATGATTAAAGGAACGCTTTGTAAAATTAGTGATATAAATATAAAATGTGCATAATAAGTACTAATTAACAACTTATTTATTTAATATTAATTAGAACGCTATCACAAATCACCTTAGGCAACCCTAATCCTTTGTGGTCAGTTACATAACTCTCAAACGGGCAGATCCATCACGCTTCGACGGGCGATCGCTTGACTCGTGCGCGTGATAAAGTAAGACAGTGATGGCTGTGATATATTTTTATTTCCTATAAGTGCTTTGGTTTCATGCACCAGGAAATCGAACCCAGATGTTATTTAATTGAATTTTATGAGTATTTCCAGTAGTGTCACCAAAGAGATGAAGACAGATATAAAAATATACGTCCTATATTATTTTTTACTGGAAATTGTCTATTTTATTAAAATATACGTGAATAGGTAGATATACAAATATACGATAATAAAAGGTATAACATACGTACAAATTATTACTTTAAACGTTTATTTAATTTATTTTCCCAAAAAAAGTATCATCAGTATAAATCATTTAAATTTACCGCTTTTTTTTGGTTGGCATCATATCCGTTATACTTTATTGCCATTATATACATTTATCAAGTAATAGACGTAAAAGAAAGTTCTAAAAGTCGAAATGCATTTGTCTACATCATTTTACAAATCAAACTCTCAGAACTTAAATTTATTATGCTGATTTGGCTTAATACGGCTTCTCAGAATACAATTAGATATAAATATTACTCCTGCTTGGTGAATTTAAATTCCTAACTTTATTTTTTTTATAAGCAACATTTTCTTCAACATAATACTTTTAAAGTGGCTGTAAGTTTTAAAGATGTCTTGATTTAAAAATTATCAGACTTTTTATTTGTATGTCAATGTCATAGCATTCTATGAAACTCAAACAAATTACAAAACTAATTGTCAATGTCACTTTTGTTATGAATGTAAGCTACAAATTTTCATCAATTAATAAAAAATAACACATAAATGAAAACAAAAACGGTGATATAAGAAAACAATTGTGAATTAATTCCAAGTTATCAATATGCAAACTAACGTAGGAGATGACGATGGTAAATATCCAAACATAACCTCTAAGAGAATTCGTCTCTAAGATACACTCCGACCGATCAGTTCTCCGGTTCAGTCTACGTAGGGTAAATTTGCAGAGACTATGCCTATTCAGTGAACCACTTAAAGACGATGCATAGATAAAATAAATATTTAATAAAACTTTTCTATTATATATACTCAAAATTTTAATCATTAGTATTTGGATTCCGGATACACCACTACTAAACCTACTTCAGCATAATAACATCAATGTTTGACGACCCGTGGTGCGGTGCGGACAGCATACCGGTCTGACACGCAGTGTTTTCCGGGTTCGATCCACGGCCAGAC